>JAAAKL020007906.1:0-16421 GCA_010016065.2 Carybdea cf. marsupialis auct. non (Linnaeus, 1758)
TTTTCTAAAGTTATCCATTTAATAATAAATCCCAGGAAAGAGGGGATCAGATTGTTCACTAAAAAAGCTTATTATATATGTTTTAAGCTTGTTAGTTTATAGTATTGTCTGATTTTGCATAGTAGACCATACAGATGAAAATATATGCAAAAAAATTTCCATTTTACCCATGCTTTGCCATGTGCCTACTGGTACCTGTGGGAGTATAATGACATGATGTGCTTATGCAAACAAGACTTCAAGATGACAAAGAAGACATGCTCTTGTCCTTTATGAATTGTTAAATTGTTTCTTCTGATCAATAAGGTCCTTTCATTAGGTTTCCAGTCCTTCAGGGCTCTCTTAATGCAAGCCTTTACTTATCCTTCAGCTCCTCTGCTTCTGTCCCCCAGTGTTGATGCATAGAAGATCTCCCTCATGAGGTTTCTTGAAATATATTTTCTTGAGATTATTATCTTTATGTGACCTCTATCTATACCAGAAGTCTTTAATCATGTGTATATATTCTGTATATTTAACTCCAATAGTGTTTCTCACACAATGGCAATTAAAACACTGGCTTTCCTTTTGCCAGATATCTTACTTGACCATGTTTTACAAGCATACAAAAAATAGAAGAGATTAAGATCCTTATCTTTGTCTAGACAAAATTTCTCTCACTTCAGAGGCCTTGTGAAGAATGTGTATTAGCATGACATGACTAAACACTGTAGGAGACAGCAAATATACATAACAAACATTGGTGTGGATTGTAAAAGGTTTATATACCTCCTTACAGACTTTCACCTGTACCTCAAGAAGTCTGCCTGTGGTATTTCTAGCTTAATATGATGCTAAGTGGATAACTGACAGGCTTGTTGATATTGTAAATATCCACATTCCACAATTGAAATAACCACCATCACCAAACACACCATCACTACCAACAGCAGCAGCAGATTTCTTCTCACTCTTCATCATCATCCATCAACATACATATATCATCATCATAATTACCATTTTCCACCTCCTTCTCATCTTTGTAGATTTACGCACGTTATTCACATTTGCTTTTCATGCTTTTATGGTTCAGGTGACCACTCCACTTAACTTCACTAAGTCCAATTTCACATCAACTGACCGAGATAGAGCCAACTCAAATATCCCCTTCATTAGCTATCATGCTATTGACACCTTTTTCAAGTATACCAGACACCTTTAATCAAAACATGAAACCAGCTTCTTCTCATCAGAAGCTCCTCTATCCTTTCTGCAACCATATTGCCTCAATTATACACATAATCATGGTCATCAATTTTATCATCATCACAATGATCATCAACATGATCACCATCATTTTTATCATTATAACTATCATCATCAACATCATCATTATAACTAACATCATAAACATTATCATTATAACTCTCATCATCAACATTATCATCATAACTATCACCATCAACATTATCATTATAACTATCATCATCAACATCATCATTACAACTATCATCATCAACGTTATCATCATAACTATCACCATCAACATTATCATTATAACTATCATCATCAGCATCATCATTATAACTATCATCATCAACCTCATCATCATCATTTTACTTGCTGCTATTGCACAGTAATAATATCTGATCAATATAACAAGGTTTTCAACATAAAAAATATCTTAGTAAGTTAAAAATCCATAGTGACTAGCACTTATTACAACAACTACTCATTGATTATCACTGTCTACAGTGGCACGCTTGATAATAATAAAGGAAATGATGATAATGATGTGAATAATATAGCAATGCAAATAGTCCTTGCAGCTGCAAATATACAGAAGCACTAAGTTACCTGGTAGTGCAAGTTTACAGCTTAACTGTAATTAAATAAGCATTATAAACTTTTGAAAAATAAAATTGCTCATTCATGGAATTTTACTATCCAGTATCTATAAATAATTTGACACGTTTTTACCCCAGCCGATCTCAATTGTATAGTGTATTCATTTTTGCAGACAGGTATTCAATAAAAATGTAATTAAGTTAGGAGTTAAGGCATTGAATTATTCATAATTGTCTACACAGTTTAAAAACCATGACTTAAAAATTATGATTAAAGATGATCAAAAATTTTCTTCACTTTTATAGTTGATATTGATCTATTTTATACAATTTATTAACTGTACATATTCTATATAAACTATATTCTATCTCTTAAATACTGTAAATCTTCACAACTGTTTGAGTATCAATCATCGATCACACAGTTACATTACGTACAGAATCTAAGTGGTGTAAAACCCAGCTATAAATTCTTAGCAGCCTCTTCTACTACTGTCAGATCACTCATAATATCAATTTCTGCCTTTTCCATTAAGGAAATTATGGTTTAGACACAGTAATAGACATTTAACTGTACGCGAAGCGTTTCACCCGCACCGGATGTAAAATAAACGACCTTTTGGTACAATCCTGACATTGGGTTATGTTCATGTCTTCTTCTATGATTTCACATTTTTTGTGGGACTAGAGATAATGAAGGAACAACGTTGATAGCGGTAACTAACCAGAAGGTCACAATACTATCGAAATATGGGAACGATAAGCCTATCGATGTCCTACACACTACAGGTTATTCTCAATTACTTAAGGGCATTTGCCACCTAAATTTTAAGAGTTGTAAGCTCTACTGTTGATACTCATTTATACGCTCGATTTGATAGATGATTAAGCTTGACAAACTCAATTTAAATGAGAGTTTCTTTGTGGTACATCCACTGCTACTAAACTCTTATCACAAATTGTTTCGGGATTGCACTCGGTGATAGTCTAGTGCTGTGGAGTTCACACTTAATGTGAGGCGACTGAGGGTCCCAAAGTGAAATAACTAAGATCAAATGTCTCAGAAGGACTTAAGAGAATCACACCAACGCCTTAACGAAGCATTTGTTGATATTACTCAACTGGGTTGCATTCTTTTTGACGATCAAAGCAGATCAAACAGAAAGAACTTATTTTTTTCATTGTTTTCACGCGAATGAAACAATACCAGAAATCATAAACTAAGAAGCTCGAACTGAGATGTTGGTACATGTTTATATTCAACATTCTTACTGCGTTGGTATGTACCATGATAAAGGTACTGCCCGCTCACAGTGATAGCAGACAGTCAATGTATACACAGAAATCTCGGATCTTGAAAATCTGCATCGAAAACTTAAAACTTTTGCGACTAACACCACTCCGACACTTGGTCTTAGTTGC
Source organism: Carybdea cf. marsupialis auct. non (Linnaeus, 1758) (assembly GCA_010016065.2). NCBI lineage: Eukaryota > Metazoa > Cnidaria > Cubozoa > Carybdeida > Carybdeidae > Carybdea > Carybdea cf. marsupialis auct. non (Linnaeus, 1758). The sequence continues at coordinate 3,249 of JAAAKL020007906.1, forward strand.
CAACTATCCAAAACAACGAAATAACAAGAATACAGTCGATCCAAGTTATAAACTCAGGTCCGTTTCTGATCGACTTTGTTCAAAACCGGTATATCAACACAACAGAAGAACTTAGCTAAGCTACTATGAAAACATGCTCATCAAACTTAGAGTAAGGAGCCATTTCACCGAATTTTACAGCAATTAACTTAAGATCAGGCATCATTTATTAACAGAATTTCGCGGTGGCAATGTTTTTATTGAAAGACGTCGTAAACAAATTCTGCGGAATGTTTTCGCTTTACAGTCAGATGGTACTTTCTGTTCCCAGATGATCACTGGAACGCGCTCAAATATAAACAAACATAATTTGAGATGCCAGAAGCGCGCTGAGGTGGACGCTATTCAAAGGAGAACGTTTCACATTTTCAGTGGAAATAGAATCCCATTTCTTTACCGGCTATCATGATACATTTCAGGATCTGGTGCATGCATCGAATATGATCGTAGTATGTGCAACCCCTATTAAGAAGTACTTATGTAAACAGTGCAGTTCAGAATCATTGTCACTGCCCTCATCGGCAATCGCAGGGCAATCTTGTATTGTGACTATTCTTGTAGGACGTCCCGATCGTTTCATCTTGCTACGTTACTTAGATGGGATATCAAATCGTGTACACTTGTTCGTGCAACTGTAAATAACTCCATGTAACCCAAGTACTGCCTCCTGTTACACTAGCGAGCCATCGCTGTCCAAAAGCGATAAGAAAACCTCACTAACAATTCAGGCGTATCCCATTTACGTTAATTTCTACTTTGAAACTAACTACACAAATGCATACTGCCTCTATCATCTCAACATCAGAAGAGCTGCAGTCTGATCATCGAGTTTACAATGTCAACATTGTACAAGAATAAACGAGCCGATGCCCACGTAAACGTGATCAGATGCAATTACATCTACTTTAAGCATTTATAACTTACCATCTCCCCGATATTAAAACAGTTGCTAACACTGTCCGGTTTTAGACCACCTGCATTTTGGGTTCTGATTTCCTACTATTTCACAGCCGACGATTTTGAAAATGAGCCTAAAGTTGTGGTATTTTGTGACCATTTAAATTTGACACCCCTTGTCAAGAATGGACCAATCAGAGGAGGCAGAGGTAGCCTCGTTTTACATTGGGATTGAAGCTTGTCAAAGAAACGCCCCTTGTCTGAAAACGATTGCGGGAGTATTACAGAACATTTTATTTGGAAAATACCCAAACCACTAGAAAATGTCCTGCAAATATACCGGGAAAGAAAAAGATTAATAATATGTCGGAGAATTTGCAATGCAGGCCACATGTCACGGGTGGTAAATTCAGCCCGTGATATAATCCGTGTTTTTTCCACCAGACTGTCATTGACAAATTCTAGCCCAAAGTGCTCAAAGTCCTCTATAATGCTCAAAATCACTACGTATCCAAGGGATATTAACAGAGTTTTGACTAGAGATCTTTGGAATTTAAACGCTTCTGGATTAAACACTATATAGGCTACAGGTCAGTTGTTTTGGAAAAGAGCCTATTTCAGGGTTGCCTTTAGATCTCTGGGAACAAACCGTAATTTTTCTAGAGCTCTTGACTTGTGACGTCATCACATTCCCTCCGCATATAGATCACGTCCGAGATCAGTAGATGTTGGAGAAAGTTGACACAACGAATTTTTCAAGACAAAAGCGACGACATGAATAGAAATGTTTACAAAGTGTTTCACTCTTATTAACAGTATGTAAAACAGTCCTTAAAGGAGCGACAAATTTGTCAAAACACAATGAGTATGATTCACTAGTGTTATTGTTAGGAGCGTCAGATAATCATTGGGAGTCAAAGTAACACAATTAATCGATCTATCCCTATTTTCTTCACATAATTTTGTTTGCTGTGCCAATTAAATAAAATTTTCCAGTTCTCTTATATTAAACAGTAAATAGCATCTAGTAGCTGAACTTTTCTTGATTCATGACGTTCATAGGAAAGTGTTTGCGCCAAATAAGAAACGATATTTTTGACAACATTTGGTCTACAGTTTTTTTATAAAAACTTTTTGATAAGAACACGAGGTTGAAATCTGCCCATAACATAAGAACAATCTAAGAACAAACTGAGTGTGGCCTTTCCCAAGATGTTAAGAGTACATTTTCTTGTTGTTGGACGGATGTGTGTTTTGTCTTTTTCCTTCTTCGCTCCCTCCCCGTACGACAGAATTGTGTATTTGATTAAGAAAATTGATAGAGTTTTTCATGCAAAACCGCCGATAACTTGTCCTCTTTGCTGAATAACTACTTTGGGGTAGGATTAAATAGTTAATCTAGTCACCTCTGCAAACGAAACTAGCATCTATTAAGAAAAAATTAAAACAATTCAGCCTGAAAATTGCCAGAAAACAGCCAGCCTCAGTTAAGTTTTACTGGTTCTTATAAAAAAAGTGTATAACTGACTTCTTCAGGTCAATTGGAAAAATGGCTATAAACACAAGCACCGGCAGTATGAGATATCGGTTTAAACGCAAACTGTAAGATGGTGCATTCCAATGAAAGTACAACTGACTTCTTCAGGTCTATTGGAAAAATGGCTATAAAGACAAGTACCGGCAGTATGGTATATTGGTTTAAACGCAAACTGTAAGATGGTGCATTCCAATGAAAGTACAACCGGCTTCTTCAGGTCTATTGGAAAATATGGCTACAGAGACAAGCACTTGCAGTCTAATATGTTGGTTTAAACGCAAACTGTAACATCGCACATTCCAATGGAAGTATGACATTGTTGTGGCCTAGCTGTAAAGATGCCTTAATAATAGTATATATCAATAAAAATTGATTTTTGGTGTTGAATAGACGATCCTTGCGTTTAGAAGCTTCATGAAACAAATACGAGAGCTTTTTTGGAAGCATCTGACGACGTGACAGTGGGTTTCTGCAAAGATTTTGACAAGTGTATGTGCTAGTATGATCTCCTGTACTTGAACTCCAAAGTAACAGTCAAACCTGATTGGTAAAATATTCCTTTTCCATTTGTATGCTTTAAAGTATTTTTATGTCCTCTCTTAGTCAAGTTAAAGTCAATAAAACAACCCAAACAAAGGTAAACAACAAATTTCTTTTCCCATATTAAATCAATATACTTGCTATAAACGTTGAATGAGCATTAACATGTAAAATTTTCAATGAGGGTGCATTTTATTGAATGTAAACAAAGCCTTCAATCATGTAAAAAAAATAATATGATGATTTCGTTATGTTACTTTCTTTTATCTGATGCTGCATCCTAACTTAAGGATCCAACGAATATCAACAGTGTTTGGATCAGAGATTTTTGAGATCCAAGCGCCTCTAGTTTAAACACTATATGCACTACAGGTCTGGTATTTTGGGGAAAAGCTTACTCCATGATTACCTTTCGCTGCCTGTAGTCAAATCGTACTATTTCCAATGCTTTTGATTTGTGACGTCATCACTTTCCCTCCTCCAAATCTTCGATATTCCAGGTGGTAACAAGACGATGGTTTCATGGTGGTATTCATAAATATGTTGATTCTCGATGCGTGTTTTCCATGACCTCTGATTGGTTGGGACTGATGAAGTCAGGGGCTCGATTGCAAACAATAGAATGCAAGTCTACTGGTTTTTTTGTAGATCACGCCCTTAGAGATTACAGCCCAAACTATGCTAAGAGACATGCCCAGCCATAAAGTCGATGGCAAAAATAGCGCGCACTCGACGAGAGGTCTGAATAGAAGGGAGCTCAAATCTTCAAACAATTTGGATTTCACCCCTCTCTATAGATTGTGTCTGTCCTTTTCTAATTTGAACGCCGTTAATTGAAATCCAATCACATTTCCAGCCCCCATTTATGAAAATTGCTACAAGTAAGCTCTTAAAAGTGACTTACCAAGTGATGCAGCTAAAGAAACCATGGTTAAAGTATCAAGGAGAGATGGACATCAGCAAATCAATTGGTGAACCCATAGGCATTATAAGTGCCAATCACTGTTAAAACCGTAATGTCAGTGATTAGGAATCCTTTAGTAAAAGCACAACTAAGAAAAATACAATTTCATTTTTTGGGGTCAAATTACGGTCTTGCAAAGAAAAGACCAAGAGCTGTAGGAAAATTATAGGCCAAGAAGATTTCCTTCAAAATAAGATTGGGTTCGTAAATTTTCGTACCAAATTTGCGGTCTAAAGCATAGGGTATCCCGTAAAGGATGTAGAATGTCATTTGGAACTTACACATATTTTAAAATCATTTCGGTACTCTTACTGTTTGGATGATCATATTCATTAAAAGTACATATGCCTGATGTTTTTTGTAATCGGTCAGAACATTTGATAACGTAACAGTAAAGTTTTTTTAGGTTTATCTCAGTTAATATTCCATTGATGACAGTTGTTTCAAGATTATTTTGTTCATGGCAAAGAATCACGCATGCAACTTTAGTTGTAAGTGCGGTCATACATCTCACGAACATCATTGCTACACATCATTTCCTGGATTTCTATTACCAGAATGAGGTTAGGTAAATATGTCATGAAAATGGATTCGAGAATTGAACGTAAAAGACAAGTTATAGTGTTGGTTGAAGCATGTATGCAAGCTTATTTACCGTTACGTCATAAATAGAAAAGCTGGGAGGATCATTCGGTCGAAAATCGAAAATCTAATTGGGTAACAATACGGACTTAAACGAAAACATGACTAAAGCAAACAAAAGTCTCAAATAGAGTCGAATTATATTTTCAGTTTTCAACTGTTTGATCCTCTCACCTCTTTATGACGTAGCGGTTCTGAAGAGAGTCATACGAAAATAAGCTTCGTTCAACAAGCGCTATAACTTGTATTTTACGTTCAATTCTTGGATTCTGTACCACTAACAACTTATTTAAAATTAATTCAGGATACAGTATCCCAGTACAGCAGTACATCAGATGATATCGGGAAGATTATGGATTTCGGTTTTCCATGTTAAATCGGGTTCCTAAAACTGGTGTTAGCATGAAAGATAAATTTGCTTACAAAATGTTGGCAAGAGAATTTGCGACTGCACGTGTTTCTGAATACAAATAGCCAGCTTTTCATTTTACAATTACTTACTATAGCCCATAAAGATCTTACAGCTTACATGAAATGGTAAACTAATCTAAAGGTAAATCACAAGTTCACCAAGAACTTTCCAATATTAAATTAATTATTAAACAAACTGCTATCTTCGCCTTGCCCAAACATTACTTGAGTTCTGAATTATAAAATAGGGCAGATATCACTCCAGCTCCAGTCTTGGCACAGTAAAGAGTAAAATACTAGATTGGAGGTCTTGCGTGTTAAAATTGCTTGAATTATATTCCTGTGATACAACTTTGTCTACTAGCTTCCTGTCATAAACCAGCTTCAAATTTCTACTTTTCTAACAATATCTATGGTATCTAAGTAAATAATCATGCACTTGAATGATATATTTATACCTCGAAAATACATCTGCGACAAAATATTGTGTGAAACATAAAGATGGCCTTAAATGGTCAAGCAGGAAATGAGGACGAAGGTGCAGCATTTCAAAATGTGCATCTATTTAAAGAGTTACAAAGAATGGTATAGAAGGTTGGAAATTCGATCAGTGGTACAAAACGAAAAAATGGCGTTGAGTAAAGATTCACTTTGTAAACGTTTTCGCCAGAAACTGCTCACAACAATTGTGCTTAGTGAAGTTACAAGACGTTCTCGAGGAATCTATATGAAATGACAAGGTTGTAAAACGTTACTGCGACTAGAACCTGTATGATTGACATGTTTTCGGTTGTTCATGTTATCCATTAACGCGCTGTCAATAGATCCTTTCCCCTCAATAAGCACAGTCTTCTTTATTTCGACCTGCAGCGTCAACAGCGGCAAGAGGAAAGGGAAAGAGCGTTTTGCGCCTAAAACCCCTTACATTGATATTTCTACCAGCTCTTCAGAACATCGCATTTTCTTATAGAGAGTTACGAAAGTTTTTATTTGATAGTTTGACGAACTAAGCCCAAAATAATACTCAATACAGAGTGAATATAAAGGAAAATATACTGGAACTTTTTGTGTGGAAGTACATTAGCATCAATATTTGAGAAGTGTACTACAATGTTGCTAAGAAAAAGGAGGAGAGGGAGTCCTAGAATGCAATAGACTGCAGTTTATTTTCTCTGATAAACGTTAGCTAAAAGTCATGTACAAAAATTGAGATACCGTTTATACGACAGTTACATTGATTCTTTTGAAATATCTGAAATACTAAAAGTACGAGAAACTCTTGCAGCAACAAGGAACAAGTATTATCAGGACCAACAAAAGAAGATTAATTGATTGTTTGGTGTGTCAATGTACTTGGGGAAAGAAAAACTCAATCAAGAGAAGAGGCTGCTGTATCGGTACGAAACTGTTATCTCGAATCACCATTTCGATGGACACCACAAAGATGAAATACTCATTTACATTTATGCAGTCAGTTTTCAGTCTATTGAACTGTTAACCTTCGTCAACTTAAACGAGTACTTCAGCTCTTGGTTTATAGTCAAGGCCTTTGAAGAGCCGCGGGTAGTGCAATTACTCAATATTCAATACAGTATCTATGTTTTATTAACACAGGGTTTGCATATTGATTGTGGCACTAAACAACTTACTGCATACAAAAAACCCCAGACAATGGAACATGAAGCATGAGTGGTATTAAATAGGGATGGATGGAATGCTTTACTAACCACCACATGACAACTATCTTTCTCATAGTCGTTACCCAATAAATAGGGGAATATAAGAATGCTAAGTGGAAACCCAAATTGTTTATCAGTCTCAGTGAACTGTGAATGCATGGTTAACCTACTTTGGTTCATGTGACAACACAGCAACGGAGTTCAAAATCATGTGCAGCACTTTTATACGCAGATCAACTGTGATTATGAAATACAAATTATTTGACAGTCCTGTAAAAACGCTGTTATATAATACATCTTAGAAGTGATTCCATGAAATTTAAGAAAGTGAAAATTGCAAGATAGATGAAAGAAGAAGCGGAAGTAAGAGGCGTAGCCGGAACGAATAGATTGTTGCTTCCAAAACGGACAAGGGGTGGGCAAATCGAGTGAGATGCCAGAGTGACTTCGCGGTATATCACATGAGTACATGTTAGGCTCGATTCCTTGCAATGATTTAAGAAAGAAATTTGATTGTACTTTTATCAACTTAAGTTTAAGCGCAATTAGCAGGATGTCTACTGAAAGTCAGTCTTTCATATCTATTTTAAGTAACCTGAAAATACCTTACAAGGACTTTCTTGCTTGTTAAAATTAAAACTACATACTTTATTTTCTGCAAGAGAAATAAGGAATGGCCCGAACCAGATCTCTCGATTTGGTAGAAGACATGTGCCATGCCCATTCTTGTGTACATGGTTTTTAAGTGAATACTGGAATTGTAATGGCAGACAAAATATAAATAAATTGAAGTTTCATTATGCCAAATGTAACAAAGCTAAGTGTCCTCAGTTGATGATGACATGTGAGTTATGCTGTAGATGTCATTGAGAAGACCCTTCCGATCTTTCACCTCAGCTGTACTACCTGCAGCTTTACTATTTTTATCATGGTTTGGTGCTTAATAGTAAGCATTAGACAATGTAACCAGTGGCGTAGGGTATTACGTTGGACCAGGCGTGCTACAAAGATAGTTTTGCCACGATTCCCTTATCAGGCCAGGTACATCTTAGAAGTACTGCTTTTTTCTTTAAAATCTCCCTCTCAAATCTATCCTTCTATCTTTCTCGATAAACTTAGAAATAACATCATCATAAAAGAATGCTCCAACCTTAAGTAATGAAATATTTCCCCCTCTGGGGCGAGTCATTCGATTTCTATTTTCAGGCAATGCGTGCACTTTTGCAATAGCACGCCTTGGGACCTTTTTTGACTGCAGATATTTGTACCTAAGTCGTACTGCTTCCCTATGATTCTATGGCTTTCAATGACGTTGAGTGTCGTAGCACGTCTTGCCTCAACAGAAGCTGTATAGAGACTGCAGCACAGAAGAGCAACATGGCATGTTATTTCTTGTGACACAAACTTGTGACAGAATAGTGAGATGGGGATACAAATTTACCAAATCTACCAAATGAGGAGAAAAGCAACTTGATTAACACATTACTACACTTAGATTTGACGTAGTGAAAAGATCAGCAAATGATGACAGAACGTACTAATGTTTTTGGTTCTATATTTATGAGCGTGCGGTGCACGCCTAGCACAGCTGGAGAGTACGCCTCTGAATGTAACGCTCGACTTCTTGAAAAAATAAGACAAGAATGCCTCCTACAACCTGCAGGAACAATAGTTTTATGTGGTAGCAACATTGTGTTGACGTGGGACTATTTTTCTAATAAATATAAAAACACAGTAAAGAGATGACAAAAGTGACGTTTTCTCTATCAAGCTGTCGATGATTTTCACGTCATTTTCAAAATTTATATGAAAACCTGATCGAGCCATCTAATTAGCCGAATTCAGGACAATTCGATATGTTTTAAAACAAAAGAAAGGCACCAACTGCTCCTAAGGAGCAATTACAAGTGTTAAAGACAAGGAGGTGGAGAAATACATTGTGTTACAAGATAAGAAATTTATTAAAGAAGAAGATAGATTCAAGCTTGTTTTAAATTTAGAGGAAAAAAGGCATTCTTGGAGTAGGAGGACGAATTAAGTGGAAGCTTTTGGCAACCATATAATGCTAGAGATGAAACAGTGTGCATCAAAGTAAATTAAGAGTAGCCAAAGACAAACTACACAAACTACATTGTTCCTCAGGCATGTCTATAGCTTCTCTTTTTGCCTATTTTGACACCTGATTAAACCTGGAAGGTATTGAGGATTGTAGGAATTTTAGGCGTACAATGCCTTTTCCAAGGGTATCGTATTCCCGTATCGACTGGGAGGGGATATATCACTCACAACCCAAATCGATCATATACGCAACGACCCCAACTTGATTCGAGCCCACTTCCACTGGACCATAGGTTCAACTCCTTAACCACTTCATGGTGAATAGACGGCGTTAATAATAGTTGAGAGCTTCATTTCCATAAATTATTTAGAAAGATTTTTTCCTGCAAGTTCATCGAGGCACCGTCTACAGCACAACCCATTTATCCCTTTGTTTCTAAATGTAGATATTACATAACTCGAGATCTGAAACACTGGGCAAGAATTGACTTCAAAACAGAGCAATTGTGCACAGGGTCAGTAGTGTTGAATCTTCTTGTGTGTTGAATATTCTTAAAGATTCAAAGTTTCATAGCCATTGTCCACAAACAAAGCTGCTGCAGTAAGTGTGTCAGTGACTCAAGACACTTTGATCGGGATGAAACGAAAGAAAGGAGCTGTTCCCCAGCTAGGTAGAAATCGACAGAAATTTCAGCGCTGGGTTAGAGCCTATTCTCGTTACGGCTGTACGGAGCTGATTGTCAACCAACACACCTATATTTGCAGTCTGCATTTCGCCGGAGGAAAAGAACCGACTTAGAAATTTCGTAACCTTACCCAGCAAATTTTGTGGTTGCTCAGATAAGTCTGCAGGAAGTTGCTTTATTTTTGCTACAGAGCTTTCTTCAGTAGTGGAATCTTATTTAAACTCGCCACAGTAGATCTGTTGATGTGTGTCTTTGTGTGTTTTCCTGCCTAGATAGTGACGAGTAGGCCTATCTGTGTACATTACATTTACTACGCAGAGAATCCTTGTCTCTGTTGTTTGTTCATCAATACATTACTTGTTTCACTCTTGCCCTGTACTGCTCTGGTGTTGTGTCGCAATGGAGGATTTGCTCTGCATCTAAATGCCATTTATTTATATTTAACTCAGTAACCAAGAGATACTTAATATCGTTGGGGGCTGAAGCGCTCACCACGGCCTTATTTTTCTCCAATCTTTTCCATTTCGACTGAAAGATTCTCCCAAAGAAGACGATCGCCTACAGAGCAGTCTCAACTTCCAACAAGGAGTAAAAAGCTGAAGATAGCTGCTAGCTCGTTGATCTGAGTTTCTGTGAACGTGGACACTCCTTCTGTCAGTTCTATAGCAGAAGACAACGCAGGTATCATATTTGCGGGGGTGAAATATTCAAAAGGCGCACAAACTGTATCTACCGGAAAACGACAGAGTTAGCACAACACCTTCAACCTTGCCGGGTCAATTCGCCTTTGGTATTGCATCATCGCTAATGTGATGTCACACAACAATAAGTAGGTTTGTGCTATTGGTGGACAGTTATCTGTCTTCCAATCTAAAGGGAAAGCTTTGATTCCACGAGTGGTCATACGAGTCGGGTCTTTTAATTGTACGAAGTTTTTGCGGAACTTGTTGTGACATGAGAAAAGATGGTCACTAAGTAATCATTTAACTTACTCCGGCCTTACGTAGGAAGGTTGCTGCAAAACACACAAGATACGCACCATGGCAACAAGCAACAGGAACAATATTTGAGGAAACATATTTATCTTATGGATTACAAGAGTAAACAGGATAATAAGTTGCAGTACGTTCCGTGCCCTGCCCTTTTATGCCTTTTGTCACTAATCGAAGGTCTTAGTTCCTGCAATAGAAACACATGGAGTGAGCAGCACAACAAAGAAACTTATTTATTAAGTGTATAACACTGAGCAAAATAAATAGAACAGCTTTTAAAGAAAGATAAGTTTATCGTATCTTACATAATTTGTCTTGCTAAATGCTTAAAGGAAGACGCTCGAAACAGGTTCAACAAATATTGAGGGTGCAATCCATATTGCTAGAGGATAAGGTGAGGTATTGGAGAAATTTCTAGTATTCTACTTTCCAATTGAAGAGGAGAAGAAGGGATGCTACGTAGAACTGAAGAGAAGCGCAGAAGGCTGGGCTTCATGGAGAGAGTGGATTAAAGAGACCTGCTCATGGGCAGAGAACTTAAAAAACCAAACAAATAGCCCACTTTCCAATAACATGTATGAGGTAATTCAGTGCAGGACGCAAACAATGTGCTAAGACTATATCAAGTTACTGGGTGACGAAGGAATTTGATACACTTATCAGTCTTCTGTTCCAACTGTATATCCATGAGTCTGATAGTGTTTTAAAATCCGACGGGCTACTCAGACAATTTTCTAACGCGGCAGAGATTGTTAACAACATCGTTTATGGTAGCATATTCAAAATTTTGTTGATGGAAACAGCACGATGTAGCTAATTTATTTTGTACATGAAAGACACTTTCGTCTGACACTCTTCAAAGTACAAAATCGTTAGAATATTAATTGAAAAGGGAATCCATGAAATTTTTACCCAACTGTGTCTTCTAAATGGCCAATCAGAACACTGACTCCCAGATTAGTATTGTTTTGACCAATCAGTGTCCGTGAAGCAAAATGGTTAACGGAAAAGACCCAATGAGAAGACAAATTCTGTAAGCAGCTTGTGGTACATACCAGTTCATGATATATAAAAACTGTAACAAAATAAAACCCCTTTAAACAAGAATCTGTAAATAAAAAAATATAAAGAATACGAGCATTTAGCTGATTAGCTGTTTTAGAGTCTCATCCAAATGTAATTATTGATTACTCTTTGGGATGAATTTGATATTTTCGTGTTCAGTGATCGATCACTGAGGACGAGCAAAAGAGAATACACCGAGTGTGCAAGTATTGAATTCTACTGCAATTTCACTGTAGTCTATCTTACGTCTTCTATTAAGTGAGGTGATTTGTAATCTTGTACTACTTCGCATCATTACTATAACCATGAAGAGATGAGAGTTATTTATGGTTTCTAAACAACAATGTACTACCTCTAAATAAAGTGCTATGGTTTCAGAATGAAGTACGACCATCAAAGTACACGAAGATGTCAAAGCGATGATCCTTCCTTCCTGAGAGATCCTTCATCGATATATTGTACCATTAAGGAGGCGTGCTAATGCGTTTCAGCACTAACTCGGCGAGCTCTTTCTTTGATTGCGTTGCACGCTTTGCTTGATTTATGTCCACTTGAAGAATCTTTGTAATTTTAACCCATGGATCTCGGTAATAACATCACCCCAAATCTTTTGATGGGGGAGATTAAAAGTTGAAAGTGCTATAGCTATCTTCATGTTTGCTCTCCATCATAACTACTACCATGTTCAGGAGTTTCAATATCTGCTATGTTGGATAGTAAAATTGTGTCTGTACGATGTGGAGTATGTCAAATTTTGATGTCATCTATCAACAACGAATCCCTCAAGATCATGTGCAATGTCTTAAGATATTATTGCTTCTCATCAAATAATGGAACAAGCAATCAATTGAGAGGCGTGGTGTCCTGCGGTTCTATCTTACCAAACATAGAAAAGCTTACCAAGGGTCACCAACCTCAACCTTCTTACGAAGGCTTGCAAATATATTGTTGCAGTTGGCTGTAATTGTAAGAGGAAATTTTATGAAAAGACAACTCAGACATAAACACGGGACATCAATTTGTATTCCTATTTTTTACCAGTTATAGTAAATAATGCATAATGTTTCATTATGTTAGATATATTTTTAGTCTCATGCTTCAAAGAATTTACAAAATTCTACTCTGACTGCTAGGTTGGTGTTATTTGGACCAATCAGTATATGGGTTAGTTAGTTAGTTAGTATAATAGGTAAAGTTAGGTCTGCTTTTCACTTAGGCTTCTTAATTCCTCTTTATCATTCCTATCAGTTCTATCCCCACTACACTTTCATATATATATATCCCTGCAAGTTGTTCAGTTCAAAGAATTACCTTTGTAGCTATTAATTCGGAATGACGTCTAGCATTGTAAAATAGTTCAAATAGAACATTCTATTACAGCGTTGATTGGTCAATGAAAAACGCAGTACTAAATAATAAACTACTATACAATGCTATCGTTTCAACACGTAGTACAGCAGTATGTTTTTAGATCGATCGTGGACAGTATCCAATCACGTATACCACAGAATCCCCGCTGATACCTCTTTATGCTACATTTCTTCCCGGAGATTTTATTAGCCTGCTAGGGTTTACATTTTGGTCTGCAGCATAGGCTTACGGAACAGGAGCACGGGGGGCACTGTGCTCCCAAATTTTGCAGAAAATTGAAGAAGAATTTCCA
>JAAAKL020007907.1:0-16420 GCA_010016065.2 Carybdea cf. marsupialis auct. non (Linnaeus, 1758)
GGCCAGTACTCGTGACTACACTTTTTGGTAATTGGAAACAATGAGAAGCTCGATCCAGTCTTTTTTAGAGATCAGTGGTTTTCAGAAAACACTTCGAACGAAGTTTCCTTGAAGAAAACTTGTCCCTAGTTCTCTTTTGAAAGACATGAAAGCTGTCGGCAGTCATGGAAACTGAATAATAATAATAAGCTAATAAGCAGCTGATCAGTCGGTAGCACTTGTGAAAAATCTGAGCTCTCGTCCACACTAAGACGGATAAATTTGAACTTTAGGTGTGAAAGCGAAACAAAAGTTCTGCCTCCACACAGAGCTGGATGAAATGTTGTGTCCACACTAAAACGGCACAATAGCATTCATCTGGATTTTCGCATGCGCATATGACTACAGTACTTCTCCGCTCCATGACATTGTTCTCCTCAAATCTTTAAATTGAAACAAACCAAATCAATTGAAATGCCTTGGATAAACAGATATTTTCGCATTGGTTTTTTAAAAATTTCAGTTTTATTGTTCTTCGCCTTTGTAAGAAGCAAAACAAACTTTATCAAAGGAGATTCTTAACTGAGCAGACTTTACGCACAACGAGAACTGATTGTCATAATCACAGGTAAGTCCTTGTTCTTTAGGAGAACCCTCATCTTCCTCATCGGATATTTGACAGTCTGAAAAAGGCAAACGCAACTTGTTCTAATGCCCACTCAATGCTGCCCCCACCGTTCATAAAAATTGAGTTCATAAACTCAGTTGTGGTGATATACGTCATAGCACACTGTAAAATTACAATGGTCCATTTGAAGTAAATCCAAATAAATTTCCCTGGCTGGCATCACCTTTGCAAAGGACTCCTGCATTTCCTCGGCTGACCTCCACTTCATGATCTGTTATGCAAAACGTAAGTACTTATCTATTTTCCATCTCATCTGCCCTAGACTTACGTTTCCTATACGTTCTCTGCTTTCAACGTAGTCCTGTAGTTGCTCTACATTAGATTTAACATGCCTGTCATTATGTGCTGTGTCGCATTGAAAATTCTTTTCTCATCTTAGGGGCCATACCCACTATTTTTATATATAGTTCTTCGGTCTACGTTTTGCCTACCTCATGTATCTGCGATTGTGTTACTCAAACATAGTAATTATTGCAACTTTACTGCAACCCGTAGCCAATGAAGTGATCGCAATGTTACGCCATTGTCCACGACAAAGTTACTATGCCTAGTCTTGATATTTTTGATAGTCATACATGATACTATTTTAGCTTAGTTAACAAATAATCAACACAATCTGTGAGAGCCCTTGAATGAATTTGTCTTCTTCCTCTTACTTTCCTACAGTACTCTTTGACTTTCAAAAGCACGTTTTCACGTTCTTTATAAAAATTGTAATGTTCCCACAGCCATTTCCGTCCCATCCCAAGTTTATTCCTCTGCCTCTACACATCTTCCCTTTTCTATTCAAGATTTCTACAAACCCTACTACTATTTTGACCACCGCCCTCCTCCATTAAATCTCTTCGATCCACCGGAGATATATTTCTGTTAATGTAATGATAATAATGATAATGTTGTCAACAACACTTAAAGTATCATGCTGTCCGTCATGTTGAAATTATGACAGAGATACTTTTTGAAAGTGAAATACTGTAAACCACGTGATAAACTGACGTCAGCGTATTCAAAATGTTCCAGTGACAAATGTTCCCCGTCCACACTGATACAGAAAAGTTCCGTTTTCAAATTGTTCCACTCTGGAGAGCGTTTTCAAGAAGAACTTTATTACGGATACGAGTGGTGTAGGGTGGACAGGAGGCGTATCCGAAACAATAAAGCTCCGTTTTCAAATTTAACCGGCTTAGTGTGGACGAGGCCCAAGTAGTTAACGACCGGGACACAAACAGGATACCCGTAAATTCCGTATTTGATTGTGTTGTTGATGATGATGATTATAATGATGATAAAACTTCCTCCCAACCGGGTAGCGAATCAAGCATACAAAAACCAGTCACATATCGCATCAATAGTCGTCCCTCTTTAAGCGGAGAATACAACACGACATAACCACAAGAAGAACGTTTGAATACATCTCTTCATAAATCGCCAATGAAATCTGTCCAAGATGTGAATTTTCTAAAGACTTCAGTCGTTTACCGATGTTCTCAAGTACAAAATTGACATAGCCAAACTACCTACGTGTATACCTTAGCGAATGATTCCATCCCATACAGTTACCAATCGCAAGTGCGTACAGGACTTGCCATGATAAACCCCTTAAGTATCGTATCGACAAAAGAGAAAGCCAACCAAAACTTGGATGAGATTGGCTGCCGTTTCGCAATGCCTGGTCTATTCGGCGAACACTATTGGGCATGATACACTGCAAAGTATGCAAATGCCCCCATTAGTAACACCATGAAACCTCTTGCTCATCATACATAAACAGAAGCATGTCATCTCAACAGAGACGCTGACCGGCAGTTTTTCTGCATCTATTACGATACTGAAAATATCTTGCCCGTGATTTCGCAGTGGACACATTAACCCATATGTTGAAATAGGGATACTATATCCCACGTTTTTTCTTGAAGTGTTTCCTAAAAGGGGTGACGAGGCAAAAAACCCGTACTACAACATCTAAAAAGACGTGAAGCTGCTTGTTTAGAATTCATGCTATCTGTTAACAACAACAAGAACAGAACAATACGCTGATCGTGACTCTTCCATTGAATTGTTAAAACACTGACATGGCTGACCCAATACACACACAAAGATATCCCTGACCATAACACACATATATATCGCTCGACCGAATCAACAAAATACGGAATTAATCCAACAAGCTACTAAATATCAACTTCATATCTTCATACAACTGACTTTCAGAGTAGTTTCTCGCATTTTTTGGCAACCTATAATCTTCCCATTTGATGCTAAAAGCGCCAGCGTCAAGGAAGACCTTGCAGTCTAGCTCCACTTTTGTTACCAGGCAAGAGAGCGAGTGCTGAGTACATCTGGTGTTCGTACAGGTACCCTAAGTAACCTCTCAGCATTCACCATCGATGCCTGAAAATACAGTAAATATGACAAAAAGTATTATTAATCATATCCAATTTTCTTCGTTAACAAAGTAAAGAAACCGCCCCAACTGTGAACACTCATAACTGGCCTTGCTGCAACAGAAGGTTGCAACTCGTAAGACTATAAAATACACAATCTCCGTCACTGCACCCTGTATTTCGAGGCAGAAGATTGACATGTGGTTATACTTATTGGAATGAAAACCATTCTCGTACTATCAAGGTTCCTTGTTCCAAGTGCATCACAAGCAACCTATGGTAGTGCAAGATGAGACAGTAACTTAAGTTAAATTGCTAATGAAATTAACAAATCTCCATGTGAAAGATCAATCAGAAAGGCAGCAACCTTCCGTATGATCCATCCTAAGTTTCGCCTAGGAGTAACACGTAAGAGACGTCATTAGAGGGACACATTCAAGACTGGGCAAAATCGTGTACGTTTATAACCCGGCTATCACTTATTTACATAAAGTTCAGGACAGTTCCAAATTGCTTTTGTGTAATAACTTGCACCACCTTAGCAGCAGTTCATTCGTCTTCGTGGCAATATGGTACGACCAATCGATGATAAGGATAGTGATTAAAAGAATCGAGTACTAGAAAGTCCGCTTTTTATATTACTTCTTCATTCCCTTCAGCTGGTTCGAGAGCCAATCTAATCCTTCGTACAGACCATCGCCATTTGTTGCGCAAGTCGCTTGGATATACCACGAACGATTTCTTAGTCCATGCAAGTGCAGTTTTTCAGTCACCTCTGCAGCTGTCATTGCGTTGGGTAAGTCCTACGGAGGAAACCAGAAAATGTCACAGGCGCCTGGAACAGTGGGTTATCAGGCAAGAGCACGTGCATACAAAAACCATGTCATAAAACCATTTATTTTGCCCCCCAATATTTCTTCAGAAAGTATATATGGTAACCCTTCCAAAAAAAACCGGAGAAGACTTGTTCCCAATTTCATTTTAAAAGCATTCAAGTATTCTGACGTATACAGATGACTTATGTTGTTATTTCCTCTTAAATAAAATTGCTGTTTCTTCGCTCTGGCTAACTATTTCTCACTGAATGCCAATTTGCAACAGGACGTATCATCCCACACTTAACATAGATGAAAAATAGTAAATGAAGGTGGAAAACGGCCCTTGTCACAATTTTAGCATGTGGAGAAAAGGACTAAATACGGTGAAAGAAAAGCTAAACCTGCATTCGACAATAACTTCACCGTATAAATGTACCCTTCTCAACTTTAACATTGAACAGATAAAATGTTTCTAGAGTATTCCTTCTACATTTAGAAGGTCTACCTTAAGTCATCGCCATGGTTATTGTCTTCGTCAAAGTTGTTTGTGTGATTTCCATTTAAAAAACATTTTAAAAATGCCAAACAAATAAACTTCAACGTGCTCTATTGAATGTAATGTTACCAAATTGAAGATTGCAGGCTTTCACTGTCTTCGAAACATCATTGAGTTATTGGAGGGTGCAATATCCCCAATAATACTGTTTAACCCAAGACCCCTGTGTGGAAGATGGTTAACTGGCCCGATGAACACTCTCTCTATTACATAAAACAATAAAGAATTTTCCCTGTTCACACAACACAAGCCATCTTTGCAACTATGTACATATTCAACGGCATTTCTGGGAATCGATACATAGGGCAAATAAACCTACGGTAAGTTCCGCATAATCACCGTAATTCTTCTTCCTTCCTTCAAGATTTATTGCTACACAATAATGGCATCTGATGAAATGAAAGCAGCTCTGTAGAGCAAATCGTTGATAGACAATACCGCTATCACCGGCTATCTGCCTCCTTGCGCCAGTTCACACAACAAGTTAGTGGCATTGTTCCATTGTACCTAAATTTTTCTATTTATTTATTCTTTAAATCCTTCACTCGATACAAGGCAGGGCTGCCACGTGAAGGTATTGAGTTACTTTGAAAGAAGTAGAAAGAAAAAGTACATATAAAAATAAATGTAATTTAAGACAAAATAATCAAAGATTTCCAAGAAGATAGCGATTGACATTAGATTAAAAAGTGTCAAGATCATAAGTAAGAGGAAAGCAGTCTTAAGACAGAGAGTTCCATTTCTTGGCAGTCCTAGGGAAGAAAGTAATAGCGTGGAAAGTTCTGTTTGTTTTGGGAATAGAAACAGAAAAGTCATGCAGAGATTAAATCCAACAAAAGCGTCACATCTGCATGCGTGGTGTCGCTTAGTGGGTTTACAGAAGACAAGCAGCCGAATATGAAAAGTGGAAAGATATATGCAGCAGAGTTTACATAAAGGAAACAGAGAAAACAGGAAAATCAAAGCTCACGTACTCTATACAGATATAAACAAATTATTGTAGTGGTAGTGATTAAGATGAAATACCTGTTTGTTAGCAAATACAAGGACGACAGCTTCACGTAGCTCATCTTCATTGATCATTCTGTTTAATTCTTCGCGTGCTTCACTGATTCTTTCTCTATCATTTGAATCCACGACAAAAATGAGTCCTGCAGCAAAAACGAACGGTATGAACTTCGTGAGTATATTGACGATTACACTGAAATACAATAATACTGTAAATCTTCTATCTTCAATATTGATTTCTTACGTGTTTCATTCCCCTATAGAACTTTATAACAGGGAAAGATTAAAGGCTAATGGGGTCATAGAAGAATACACAAACATAAACCCCGCTATTTGAACCCTTGTACCCTGAAATGCAGTATGACACCACTTCCTCTTTTGGGATTAAATGTAAGGTGATCAAAGGAATTTTTGGTAATAAAAAGTTCCGACAATAGAAGGAGCTTCCCAAAGCAGCAGAACTATTTCTTACATAACAATCAACAGTTTCTTTCAGGATCCAAATACCTTGTACAACTAGGAGGAAACCATGCCAAAAATTTCTGCCCCCTTCCTTTGACTTGTAGTGACATGGCAGGATCTTTCATATGCCCCATTCTTACAAAAGCAAAATCAGCGTCCTCTCCTTAATAAGAATGGTTTGGCAAGATATTGCAGATCATTTATCTTGTTCTTGGACGCATCCATTATTTAACTTGGTTACAGTTATTTCTTCTTTGTTGATAATCACTTGACCTCATGGTCATTGACCCTGACTAGATTAGAGGTGATCAAATATCAACAACTCAAGTAAGCATGAAAGAGATTACCTTTCGTTTTTGCCGTTCAAATTTTATAACGTCTCAGTTTTGTGTCATCTACACAACACTAACTTCTTAACACCCCCCTTAACATATCTCCCTCCTTTACAACTTACCCTGTGTATTCTGATAGTAATGTCTCCACAATGGTCTGATCTTGTCCTGACCACCAACATCCCATACTGTAAAACTTATGTTTTTGTATTCCACTGTTTCGACATTAAATCCTGTATAGGGAAAAACAAATAGGGTTTAAGGCTGTAAGCACCCACAACTGCTATCTAACTGATACTTAGTGGTACACTAACCACTACATTTATGGAAAAATAAAAAACATATAAACAAAAGTAATAAAACCTTCTCTTAACAAACTACAATGATAACAACGCTGGTTCCCATTTGTTACTTTAACTTCAAATATATAACCGAAACTGATACAAAATAGGTTATTACACTACAATTATGACAGCACCATTCTCAAACAAATTGTTTGAAACCTGAGCTAGGATACTTCAAAGTCACAAATATTATGTCATAACCTGTGCCCAGTCCAAAGTTGAGAGTAATTTAACAGGAGCTAATAATAACAATATGAAGCTGTGTCTCAAGATTTAAAAAACTATTGGACTATATCATACAAAGACACCATGTCTGAAAATGCCATCAATTTACACACTTATATTAGTAGCAATTTTCGAGGAATCGGTGGGATTTTTTGATCATCAACAAAATTAGATTGAAATTGACTTGTTCACTATGAACCAAAGTGACTCTCCCATGAAGTTTTAAAAGAAAGGGACTATTCCATGATGTACTACTTTTCAGTCAATAAAACAAATTTCAAGAAGGTACAGTATATATTGTGGTGCTCTTCCCTTCCAACAAAACTATCAAATTAAGTTACTGGTTGTCAACATGCAGAAAGTCTCAACAGAGGACTGAGATGGTTGCAGTTAAAATAACATATCCCATTAAAGTCTCCGGGCTCTTTTGGCCTTTCAAAGGAGCTGTTAGCCACTGTTTGCCTATGATAACATCAAGGGCTTTTTACCACTCAGATAACATACGTCTAGCATCTTTTAAGGTAGTCTGACAAGATGTCCAACGAGGTATCAGCCTAGCTTCACAGTTTCTTTCAACTAATTGGTTTAATTAATGTACATGGGGTTCATAGCACCTGTGCTCTGTACTTTTCTTTGCTCAGAAGATGTGCTTAATCATAACAGTAACGCTTGCCTTAAAATGCAGTTTCTTTTGAGGAAAAGAGATCATTTTTGCAACTTTACTGTTCAGAAAACTAGAACTAAGGCAGCCTACTTATAATATTTTGTTCATATACTGATGCATATATGAAACAATAAACCGATCATTGCCCATTCAGGGATCTTTTATGGAATTGCCCTGGTTGCAGTTGCCATCTGACACCTGTCCCTGGAGCTTAACCCTTATATGTCAACCTTAAGTATTAGAAGCTAATCTTGTGAAGATGTTGTTCATGTACGTCATCTCTAAAACATATTGAGCTAACTTAATGTTTACTGTCTCACTTCATTTATTCAATGAATCATCTTACTATCTTGTGGGTTTAGAAGATTTTAGAATGTTTAGAATCTGTTGATGGTTTCAGTTGGTGTATATTTTACTGTGTTTGTAAACAATCATTAGTTTTCGTGATATTTGTGTTAGGTAACTGGTTCGTGTGTGTTTGGAAAGCTACTCCTAATAATGTTTTGAGAGATATGGACAGCTGCATCTTTACAAAACAGCTTCAGTTACTGTGAAACAGTAATAAAGACTTTCTGTTAATGTTAAAGTGTACTGTTCTGCTTATGAAACACAAATACTGTCCAACTTTGAACATGCTATTTTGCCCAGGAGGTCTTGTCATCTGACCCTACGATTTACGTGGATAGTCATAACTTTTTCTACCTTTTTGATTACATATCTCTTCCCTGGAGTTGTTTCTTTTCATTGCAATGCCTTAGTCTAAATGTTAAAGAGTTGAATGAATAAACTTTTTGTCATCATCATTGCCATAAAATAAAGGTAGATGAAAAAGCACAAAAAGTAACCATTGGTCACACAGGCCATGCAAACACTATTTACGTTGCACATATTTAATGTCCTTTGCGAGCATGCTTGTACATGATCTCAATTCATGTGACTCCAACAAGAGGCTGCACACAATGGAGGACCCTATTAAAGAAGGCTAGTCATAACACATATTTGACATGTTTACACATGACTCAAAATGCATAGAGTGATCTCTAAAAACAGATTTCCGCAATCTCCGGGCTATAGATTTTCCTAGAAAATCGACTCTCCAAGAATTGTGATCAACATACCTGAAAGGTGTACTGAATATGTATTCTACACTTTTTGTAGTACAAAATTCAAATATTGCGTTGAAAAGATGACACAAAGTTTTTAACTGCTACTTGCATAGTATCTAATCAGAACCCAATGTCATAAAATACAAAAGTGAAAAAATGGAAAGACTTCAGTTTACGAAAGCTGCATACAAACGATATCTAGCAAAAAGTGTCAGCATCCACATGACCAAGTCAATGTCCTACACAAATTCCTTTTTGAGGCAACATTCTGGTTCGCTCATTTCGAGTGACAAAAGTACTACCATGAAAGTGAATAAAAATGTTTGACTCATCACTCATGAAAGTGCAAGACATATAGCACACCCTTTCTTGTCAGAAAATTGTAGTTTTAAATCCTCACTTCAGCTACTGGAAAGATCAAAAAGTCCCACAGTACAATAGCTGCACTTGCTTTTACATTCTTCAATGATGAGCTGTGTTTTCACAGTGTATCAGTAAAATGGTTTTAATTTCAAGCAAGTTAAGAAACATTTCACTATTGTAAGTAGAAATAAAGTA
This sequence comes from Carybdea cf. marsupialis auct. non (Linnaeus, 1758), assembly GCA_010016065.2. Lineage (NCBI taxonomy): Eukaryota > Metazoa > Cnidaria > Cubozoa > Carybdeida > Carybdeidae > Carybdea > Carybdea cf. marsupialis auct. non (Linnaeus, 1758). Next base: position 9,125 of record JAAAKL020007907.1, read on the forward strand.
AATTAGCACTTTAGAGCAATTCTGGCAACATCTGATCAGGACTGAAAACACATTAGTAAATGGGAAAATACACCTCCAGTACTTCCAAAGAGAAAAATAATCCTTGACTCCAGTTGAAGACCTATTTGTTTATGGCCTACCATTAAAGCATGATTTTCCATCACCTCACCCCTCCACTATTTTTGCTTCTAGCAACAATTACCTTTATCAGATAGAATGCTTTGGGATCAGTCTACGTAGACACAGCTCACCCCTTGTCAGTCACAAGTATGGCTAAATCTATCGATATACTTAACAGATGACTTTTACCCATGAGATGAACTAATAACCCCATCACAGATTAAGATTCTGGTGAGAAGTTGAATCTCTTGTAGCTTTTTATGGGATGGTTTACAAAATGAAACAACCCATAGAATAGAGGCATTTAGCATTATCAGGTCAACTGTCTGATACTTGAAACAGTTATGCCTGCAAGTTATGTCAAAGATCAAGGTACTGTTTTGAGTATGCAACAAGAAAGCTAGGCCCAATTTGTGTGACCAATGGTTGAATATATGTGATTGAGACTATTTGGCTCCTGGTGAATGATGTTTGCTTATTCACATTACAATGTCAAGTCTCGATGAAATTATGCAAGTTATTACGTAGAGGTATATTGCCAAACATGCTAAATGCCTATTTTCCATGTTACAAAAGCATCATATGCTTAATATGACCTCAATTCTTTGAATCTATATTATTGATTAAAAGGCATGTTTGGGTTACATCTACTATCACTCAAATTAACTTGATAACACAACATATTTCTCTTTAAATGATCTAATTCTGGTAGCTTAAATGTGACAAAAATTACAACATTGTCAAATAGCATCATCAAAGTGTGGTATCCCGGCCAATTGGGATCTTAGTACACATATACAAGAGATGTAGTGAAATAAAATCACATTTTGAAGATTCAGATAAAAACATGAACATTTCAGTCAAGTTAAAGTTATGTGAAAAGTTGAGAAACGATTGGCAGCTGTTTCCAGATTGCCAGGCAAAATAAGACTTTAATATCTACTACAACTATGTAGCCTTAAATTCACGAGGCAATGTTGTTGTATTAAATGCCATGGACTGCTAGAGTTCAAGGTCTAAATGCAAGACTTGTAAAAGGGCAACAACAGACCAACAATGTGATCCTGATCTAGTGAGCTATGAATTTTTGGATATTGCTTGAAAACTATGTTAACTTGATGGCACAAAAGAAGCAAGAGAAAAGACTTGAGAAAGAAGATGATGCATGCTACGAACAAACAACAAGAGAGTGAGCAGATGGGTATGTGGTGCCCATCCAAGATACAGAGCATTTGGGAGACTTCAGAAGGCTGTATTTACACATGTGTAGTCCACAGATGAACTACAGTAGATAAAAAGAATGGAAGAGAAGAACTGGCCTAAGAAAACAATACCACTTGACACTGGTGCGTGGCTAGCTAGAGGGCCACAAAAAACAGAGTTGTTGCCAAGTGATTAGAAATTATCAAGAAGAAACAGAGGACAAGGAACCAGACAAGGATAGGCTGGATTGGAAAAAGCATAGAAAACGAACATAAAATAGTATATATGACAATGTAAAGGGCATATCGAAATTATGTCGGGGGAAATGATGATCATATCTAAAAATTATTTTGAAAATCCACAAATACATATATCATTTGAAATAAACTTCCTCATTTTAATATCTGGATTATATTTTGAAAATCCTTTGGCAAATTAATACCCATCACTCGCACTGCAGAACAAGGGCATCTACACAGCCTGTGTCTGTGTGTCCTCACATATGCTATGCAAGTGAATATTGGGCACTGAGAAAGGATGTGCATTCCTGTCAGCTGCAACACAACCAAGTCATGTGTGGATGAATATGTGGTGTACAGATCAACGACAAGTTTGAGGATACCTCGCCTGGCAAACACAATCTGACACAGATGGCTTGGACACATCCACAGAGAGAAGACAAAGGCAGAATTATGCCAGGATGTGTGGAAGGCAGAGCCAGAAGAGGAAGACACAGAAAGAAATTATCAATGCATCTGCAGCATGTCCTGTGTGACTTTTCTGTTTGTATTCAGCTTCTTTCGTAGGACTGGCAAGATCTTGAACCCTTTGTCTTCGGACTGCTTTCCTCTTACTTATAATCCTGACACTTCTAAATCTAATGTCAGTTCTTATCAGTTGCTATCTTCTTGGAAGTCTTTAATTTTAATCCATTTTTCTGTTTAATTTCATTCCTACTTCTTTCCAAGCGGAAATCCTGCCTTGCATAGAGTGAAGGATTAAAAAAAACTAAAAAAAGCCCCAGGTCACAGCTGCTGATCAGGAGGAATGATGTAGACAGATAGGAGGTACCATACAATGGCCCAACTCCCTGTAATGGGGAACATGAGACCAAACAACATGATGATAATCATGATGAATCTAAGTTAAGTGTAGTTATGTATCACTGAAGAATCAGTCACCTCAGACTGAAGTAGCCAAAAAAAGTGGGCAGGACCAAGTTCATATAAGACTGTAAGACTTCAATATACATCACTAGTGAAGGCTGACATTAGTGATGATACAAGCAAAGAAAATATGGTAAGTGAATCAGGTCATTTCCATTAAAAAAGTCCCATGACTATCTTATCTTATTGCAGATACAAAATACTGAGATGGATTTTCTTCTAGTTATTCTATATCATAACTAACATGTTACCAGAACAACTCTTTGAAGAAAAGCATCAATATGTAAAGAGCTACTATTTAACATTGTTTACCTCTAATTATAAATCTCACATATTCTCGCTGCATCCTACACTGCACCTTCACTGTTATATCCTACCATTTTTTTATTCAACTTCACATGCAAATAATATTGTATAATAAATAACACAAAGGTATAACAAACATGTCAAGAATTTTTAAATGAAACATCCTGAATATAAGTAGAAGTACACTGAAATAAAGAGATTCCATGGAAAGTTTATTGCCCTTGACTTCTCTTGTCAAGAATTCAACAGCTGATCAAACTTGTACTGTAATACTTACTCCTTGATAGATGTTTGGTGTGCAATTATGATTGTTCTGGAAGGTTCTCTGAAGAATTCTGAGGTAAAAACTTCCATTTGATAATCTTCTCGATCACTATACTTGTGAATAAGCCCTCAAATCCATAGTCACTCACTTATCATCAACATTACAACAGTTTAGATTATGATTTCAGATTTACCTTGTCATTGTTGCAAAAGTTTGCTGTATATCCTCACGAAAAATTACAATTACAAAAATTCCTAATACATCTTCACTGTACAACAAGACTAGGTATAAATATGAGACTAATCAGCTGCTGTTATTCTCTAGCAGAAGTATAACACTGTAAAACAGTGGCTTGGTTATTATATACTTCAAAGTAATTATGCATTTCATTACTTGTTGCCAGTGAAAAACAACATTTGTGAAGTTATTTGCACTTCGTGTCAATCAAGATGTAAATGCCATAATACCACAACTACAACTGGCACAACTGAATGTGTAAAACTTGACAGCATGTTATGCAGTATATCTACTGCTTCATGTGGCTAAGAAACTGTCAAGAAATTGTTGCACAACAAGGATGTGTTGTCATTTCACCACAAACGTTTCTCGACTTGTAGCACTGTATGTATTATCAAGTTGCCCATTCCTAACAGTCCATAATGTGACTGCTTAAAGTTGTGAGGACTACACACTATCCTCATAATAGCTCAGCTTCCAAACCGTTACAATCAAGTACAACTGTCACATGTCTGTGATGTCAGTTGCAGAACATGACCAGATAAAAATATTGGGAAATAAGCATACGGTGAGAAGGAGAACTGATGTTGCGTTGCCTACAACGAATGTCACAAAAAAGGAGCATTGCCCATCTATGGTGCTATTTACTATGTAGTGGATCATGTTCTTTCAGCTTCATGATTATGGCAACTGGCCAGAAACGTCCGGGCGGAAAAAAATATTGTATTCCATTTTCACTTCAGAAATTGTTGGGGCAGGCAGAGAGCTTCATCCAAAACCACACAGAACGAAATAAACTGTGAAGTTGAACAGTTTATGAACCTGAAAGAACATGTCAGTGACAATTATGTAAAAACTCTACGGTACATTGAGCAAAAAAATGAGCAACAACTGTTTGTGCCTAGGCACAATCTACCTTCGAGCTCAAATCTACTCAATATTCCCATCCATCATACCAAAAATAGCTTGGATACTATCCGTTCCCAACTAAATTTCGACATCGCGCTCTTTGCAATGAACTAGCAAAATGGCGGGCAGTTGAACAAGATCACTGCCAAATAAATGCCAAATACTTTTACCCTGACTCACTTCTAGCATGAAATGAAAGGACATCGAAAACTACTATGGGCTAGGACTTGCGAAAAACAATTGAACGAACCAATTATACACTATATGTTTAATGAAGATCTAAGAGCAGTTCACACCTCTTCTTGATCATAAGAGGGCCTAAACTTGGTGGCCGGAGGCCACAATCCTGCCTCGCATGGTGTCGTTCGACCGAGATTTATCGGACCTTCTAAGCAGAAAAATCGTGACTTTGAAGAAACCAGCGCTTTCTAATGGGGTACAGTTACATCGTGGTAGTGATCACAGCGTTAAAGACACAACATGGGCCACTACCAACAGGATCAACACTAGCACTGGGCCTCTGCTCAGCTTCAATGGTTTCCTTTCGAAATTGTCATTTTTGAAGTAGACTCAGTCAAAAACATAAATCAGTGGACCATCGTCGTGAAAACCGAAATAGAACAGGCAACCATGAGGCGAAAAAGCTCAATCATTGATCCCCATCAACCGCTGATCATAAACATTCTTAGTAAAGCAAAGGGCTTTAATAACTTCTTAAAACAGAATCGTAATTTAAATATGAACAAATCCTTTCAGCTAATGATTCGTGCACTATGGAAGTATCTGACTTCAAAATATTGCTACTTACGAAGTAGACGAACAGGTGAGTAAAAATCGGTTTCGACCCACTACGATAGCAACAAACTTGACTTACCTATGGTAGGGATAGTCGTAACTATTTCACCCAACTTTAACTTGTAAAGGATAGTGGTTTTTCCAGCAGCATCCAATCCTACCATCAGGATTCTCATCTCCTTCTTCCCGAAGAGACCTTTGAACAGACTCTGAATAGCTCCCATCTTACTCTCTTTGTCAACAAACTGATTGAATGTAACAAAATTTAGCAATTAGTAACTCAGCTTCACTACAAACTTAACTGGCTCTTCTAGACTCTCCAATAAGTACCGCTTCGGTAAGGTCTCCGTAGTTAAAATAACTAGCAAAGGTGGAATCACTTCAACTTTTCTCGGTCGCTCCTTCCGTTGGAAAATTCCACGTCAAGGGAAAGGAACGAAAAAGGTGCGCGCGCACACTTGTGAGCAGCAACAAGGGCGCGTCACAACTTCCATCGTCACAAGAAAGCGGGGTCTGGGCACTGATGATTGCACACTTGCCACTGAACTTTTCATTTGTTATGAAATGATTCACACATGCCAGTCAGGCATAACTTTGAAATCGTTGGCGAAGTGAAGTCACCTGACAAAAGCAGAGCTTAATGTCTTAAAAACAGTTCGACTAGTTTGAGTGGTGCATCGGAAGTTACCTGATAGTGAGAGGACTAGTTTTAAAGAGGGACTGGGCTCTTGGGCCTCCAGGAATGCCGCTTCAAATAGTGACTCTCACATGCCCAGACTTCTCTTCTGTGAACCGCTTCTTTTTAAAATAGAATCAGATTTGAAAAGATCCAAGGGAAATAGAAAATATGCAACGTCCAAAAAGATAGTGTTTTTAAGTTCCCCTAAAGTGACTGGATTTAATACTCTATAGCCCTATTGTAATTGGTAGGGAGACCTATCCATGTACTCTGGTAGCCCTTACACTCTAAAGCAAACGAAGTTCCGATTATCAACAGATAGAATATACTATTAGTTGCATGGCGTATATCCATATTTCCCGTAGGCATTCCTCTTCTTCTCAATCCTTCGAAAACATTGATGTACTAGAAGCCCTTCTGCCAAGTTGTTATGAATCATCACTGGAACTCAGGCCACTGTTTAAGCCAATCAGCAGACAAATCTCCATGTGCTGTCGATGCTGATTGTTCGTTTCGTTAGTTACTTGGTTGAAGATGTCACTAAGTGTGGATCGATGTAAAACAAAGTAAAATGATATCTTGAAGTTTGATCATTATGTTACAAGAGCCTTCATTTCTCTTACAAGAGTAACTAAAACACCTGTGGTATTTAGTGGCGAAAGAACTTAATTCCGATTGATGAAATAAAGTCCAGTTTTAAGTATGGGAGGGATGATTTAAATCTACTTTATGCCCAAGCAACAGTAGCAAGTCATTTAAAGGCAACGTACGTGCTACTCGAATCTCATTGTAAAAGTGGCCATGTCAAAAATTCCTTTTGAATAATTTTGAATGATTTGAGTAATTTGAGTAATTTGAATAATTTGAATAATTTGAGTGATTTTTGAGCTCAAATATTTCCCTTCAAACAGATTCACTTTAAATGCATCTTTTCGTTAAAATAAATTTCAACTTGCTTTCTTTCCCATCATATACAAATATGATCATCGATTTGATACACTTTTATGTAGCCTGTCATATGTAGCTATTATCACACTACAGCAGGTTATTGCAGTTGTAGCCTTAAATAACTCCAAAAATGCTCCCTTTCTGACATAGAACTACTTAATCAGGATTTTGTTTAGCTCGGAAGACGATTTTCATAATTTTCTAGCACCATAATCGCCAGACAAAAGGAATAACGTTGAAGAGCGACAATAGCAGTATTTTTTGTGCAGTTGCGTATTAGAGGCATCCCTTCGCATCGTGACTGATCTTTTAGTTTACTCCACTTTCTTTTACGGAGTCAAAATTTAATTGTCAACAGCGGAAGTTGCTACAGATGCTAACACATTGCAGCATATATTCTTGCTGTATCCTACACTGCACCTTCACTGTTACATCCTACCATTTTTATTCAATTTCACATGCAAATAATATTGTATAATAAATAAACCCAAGGTATAACAAACAAACATGTCAAGAATTTCCATTTGAATAAATGAAACATCCTGAATATAAGTAGAAGTATACTGAAATAAAGAGATTCCATGGAAAGTTTATTGCCCTTGACTTCTCTTGTCAAGAATTCAACAGCTGATCAAACTTGTACTGTAATACTTACTCCTTGATAGATG
>JAAAKL020007908.1:0-16419 GCA_010016065.2 Carybdea cf. marsupialis auct. non (Linnaeus, 1758)
ACCAATCTTGCCCCTTACAAGATCCAATAGCGTCATGTGTAATTCAGAAAAAGTAAGTATTGTTCCATCTATACGCATCTATCAACGTATAATCAATGCACTTGAAAACATACCATTTTAGATAAAGAAATGTTTACTGCGAAGCCACTCCGCATTAATTAGAATATTCTTCCAAAGGAATTAGCCATGTTTTACTGCCATTCAAATTGCTGTGTTACCAAAGTATTCACTATCTCGAAAATCTCGTTTCAAATCTTTAAATGGCAATAAAAGTGGAACCATATATTATGCGAGTGTTGTTAGGCTTCTATGGTGGGGGTGGGGATAAGTATGTGATATTGGATCGAAAGATCATTTCATTACCAACTATACCCATTAATGTTTACTTATTACACTTGTTACCTAACCTTGACCGTATATGGGTGGCGAGAGTCTCTTGGGATACAACTGGCTTTGGTGTTCGAGGTTCCATAGCAACGCAGTAAGTGTAGTGAACCCAAGTGAAAATGTTACATGTTTTACTTCTATTGTGCATTTATTTCCATCTTGCATTTATTTCAATTGTGCATTTATTTCCATTATGCCTTTGTTGCCATTGTGCATGAGCATTGCAAGCCTTACTGCATTGCTCATGACGAATTTTATAAAAGTTAGGCTTGAGATTTCCTCCAAATTTTCTTATAAATATCTTTCCTTGTTCTGCAGCAGTAACACCTTGTTCAGGTCGAAAGGATGGTAACTACGCAATCCTTAAGGATAAACACAGTTATTTCAGCTGCACAAATGGGATACCGCAAGTTATGGAATGCCCACCAAAACTTTGCTTTGATGAAATCTCGAACAGATGCGAATGGTGTTCACAGCGCCCCAATGTGCCTACAACCTCGCCACCAAGGAAATCGGCTCCAACACCTCCCCCAAGTCAGTATTGCCAAAGTCACTACAGTTTTATGTTTCGTGTGTAATTTATCGTATCGATTCAGAGTTTCAGAGAGTCCAATTAGTTGGTTTCCGTTAAAAATATCCGCAAGGTCGTAAGAACTTGATCCTTACTCGAAATGTCAGCGGTCTTCCATGATATAGACACCCATAATGTGCCTAGATATTTCTGAACATTTCATGGAGGGCTTTTATTTAGTGCCGCTTTTCATATATGTTATGTATATGTAAACGTCAACATCAATACTCGGATGAACCGAGTAAATACGTGAAACCAGAAACAATCAAATGACAACCCTCTTATCCCTGTATGTAGGGGCGGTTTTCCAACGTGTGGGGCCCTATTAAAGAAAAGTATTATTGTCAATATCTCCTCACCCGATATAGCTCTCATAATATGGGGCTGTCACAGTGCCTATCGTGTGGAATAATTTTTATATGGAGTGCAACGTATTAATACATCGAAGAGTACGAAAAGAGAAGCTGACTGATTGCCTGGCGGACTGACGTTTTTAGCTGTTGTGCTCAAAGGTCCCGAATAGTTGTAATTCCTCATCCTTTCTCAAATTACTGAAAAATCTATTTGAAGAAGGAGAAATCGACGTAAAATAATTTCCTGAGGTGAAAGCGCGATTCCCTAGGCTACCGCCCTGTTTGCAATACCCTAAAACCACCCCTGCCTGTGTATTTCTACTCTGATTGTCACAAAAACTCTCTTAAACCCACCTTCTTTCTTCTTTGACGATAATGATGCTTAGCGACCGACTTACGAGGTTTTAACATTGATCGGAGAGTACTTTACCCATCTGAATTATCTGTAACTGATAAATTACATGACGTTGGCTCTGATAGTAAAGATGAAGTGTAGGGAGAAACGCCCATTTTATAAGAAGAACATATTTTCAGATAAACACCAGTATTGGCTTGAAATTCTTTAGCCGGACATATTTTTAGTGCGTGGTGCCGTTTAATTATCCACCAAAATGTTGTATATTTATGTTATTTAGTTATTTGTTTCTTATACATATATAGTCCTGTATACATATGAGAGGGTACGACAAGTGTGTAAGATTCCATATCAATTTTTTTTGCGTTTGCTTTTACTTGGCAATACATAGCTCAAAGGGCTTACGTTGCAAATATTATTACGATATCAGTATTTAAAAACTTTATCCGTTCAGCAATCCGTATGCCATGTATGCATGCGCAACCCGTCGTTCAGAAAACAGAAAAATAATTGGGTTCTGTTAGGTTAGAAGAGTCCTCGTTTTTACATCGTTTGATAGAGAGTACGTACCAAAGGTAGGGTTGGTTTCTTAACAGTCTATTCCTTAGATTCTTTAAAGAAAGGCAACGAGTCTTTGAAGTCAATCTCTTGTATACTGACTTGGCGAGTGTTTGTCTGTACAGAGAGGAGAGGTAGCAGCTAGCGGATGTCGGAACTTTACCGAGAAACCTCGTTGTTAATCCATACATTAACCTTCTGATGATTTTTGTTATCTTTCTAGGCATTTGCACATGATTACTTACCTTCAAACTTGGGTGCAACTTCACTGATTGTCATTTCGGTGTATTTTATTACCACAAATCACTCTCGCGTGCAGTGGATGGTAGCTAGAATCTCTGGACAAAGAAACATGCTATAGACATCTGGTATTTTGGCGTATTCTCTTATGTTTATCCCGATCTCATCCCTCTGATTGCTCTGTTTCTTTTGTTTGTAGACTTTTGCAAGGGCAAGAAAGAGGGAGACTACGCTTTCCCTGAAGACGAGCACTACTTCATAACGTGCGCTAATTCAGGAACGTATGTTACAAAGTGCCCTGCAGATCTCTGTTTCGTTGGGATACAATGTGACCATTGCACAGACAAGACAACAGCAGTCCCAGTTGTAACCACACGCGCACTACATAGTCCACTGCCAACACCACCCAATGGTAAGTAAAAGAAGGTGTACAATAGATTTTGATTAAATTAATCAGGAGTACTTCATCATTTCGAACGTTGGCTTGGAGTCAGTTTAAACTCTTTACGTCCAATGCCATTTTTCAACTTGATTCAAGATTTTTGGTTTTTACGCCCAGTCGGCCTAAACATATTTTTCTTTGGGGTACTACTTCTCAGATGTTTTTACCTCATGCCTCAATCTTTTAATGATCATCTTTAAATGATAGCGTATTATTCTATATAGGCGGAACCCTTAAATCAAACAATTATTTCAGGAGCTCGTAGCACCGATCAAAGCATTACTACCCTTATTTACCAAATAGCTCTTGTACTATTCTTACTTGACTATGCAGCTTTCGCTGTAATGCCAGTACTTTATAAAATCCTCAGCGCTACCTCGAGGGTCACATCTTTACGTTTATAAGTTCTGTATACTTTTAAGTAGTTCGATGTCGTAAAATAGATACCCGAAATTTGAACAAATTGCCCGGGTTGCAGAACTTGAATATACCAAGAATTATCGCCTTCCTAGTATCTAAAAGCTTTCAGATGCCCGACATTAACCAGACAAATCCAGTTCATAGCAGTCGAAAATTTTACTAGCAAGACGATTCTAGTTTATCTTGAAATATATGAGAATACCTGCTTTTCTGCCTGAAGAGGTCCTAGACAAAACAAAAAATATGCCCCACCTGGATTCAAACCTAGGATACTTGTAATTATCTGGTCGCTATAGCTCAGTTGGTAGAGCAACAGATGATAATTGCGTGAGTCCTGGGTTCCAATCCCATTTGTGACATTTTTCACTCTTCTCCGATAGTTCTTCATACGTGGAAGTGTAAATTCTTTCCCTCTGGACGAAAAAGTACATCATCATTTGTAGGTCAGATTTTTTGCCAGTTAAGCCAAGCGTGTCGTCGGATGATGGGTTGGCAATTGACTGTATCTTCCCTTCTGCAGTTACACTATGCCTGTGTCGTTATACCATACGACGTGGACGTCTGCCAGCGATATCTATTTATACTGCTTCAATCGTACTTTCAATGATAGTAAATCGTGTCTCCATTACAGGATTTTGTAAGGGAAAGAAAGATGGCAATTATGAGTATCCCAATAAGAAAACGAGTTTCATTGCATGCGCACATAAAACAGCATACGTCATGTATTGCCCGGAAAACTTGTGTTATGATGTGGAAGTAGATCGATGCAAAAATTGTGCAGACATAGGAAAGCGACAAGGTAAGGCTTAAAATTGTATCTTGTACTTTGGCAACATCGGGGCGGGAAGAATGTAATTGGGTACTTTAAGAATCCGTTTTCGTAATGCTGTACCGGGCAATTATTGGTATGAATTTAAACCTTCTCTAATATGACGATGTACGTTTTAGTTTTACTACGCATCTTATGTTCCCGGAGTCCTTCGAGAGTTTGCTTTAGCTCATTACAGTTTTCGAACAAGGCCCAAAGCTAGGCATGCTCCTAGAAAATAGCATACCTATTTTGGGGAAGCTTTCAAATAGTCTTAGGAAGCGTTTTCCCCTCGCTAGGAGGCCCTGCGTCTCCGCAACACTCGACACACCAGACCCTCCTCCCCACTTTTGTTTTACAATTTTACCAGGGTGGCTAGTTTTATGTCGCACCGCATATTCAATAGATCATTGCAAATCGCTCCTTTCAGAGGAATGGTTAAAATGCGATGCTGTAATTCAAATTGAGGAGAAGCTTCTTTTTTGAAAGCTGTTATAGTTTTAGACTTGAAAAAAGATGGCGATGTTGATGATGTCATCACCACACCGCAAATTTGTGGTGTGGTGATGACAACACCCATCCACCGGGTCCCCAGGTTGCGGATAGGGGAAGGACCTTGAGATATGGAGGTTAGCGGTGAATATTGAAATAAGCCGTCCCGGACAAAATCCTGGTTTGCCCTTTGGCAAGGCATAGCACCCAGATGCCACCCTGCCAGGGTTAAAGGTGAAATTATTGGCAGCAGGATAATATATTGGGAAGTTTAGCAATCATCAATAAACCGATGCTTTGGTAAACACACTACACGACAAGCAGATGAACGATTTCTCGTCAATGGTTGTGGTGTACGAGCTTCAGTGGAGGTTACTGCGAACACCGGTGTAGTGGTAGCGTGCACATCTGTGTGAACCAGCTAGCGAAAGGACTATGACCACTCTATCTCCGGTAGTTGATGATGTGCACATTTTCGGCAATACAGATCACTGTCTTGTGTGATTGACATTCTCGTGCTAGTAGATGATAATTCTTCATGCCTACTTTTTCTCATCCTATCTGTTGTTACGTGTAATCGAAAGAGAGACTTTATCAATAGACGTTATTGAAAGGAACTAGGGAAATGGGAAATGTCAATACAGAAATTCGAATCTAGGACCTATTGGGAAGCGTTGTGATGACTTGAGAAATCATAAAAGTCATGATTGATATTAACCAAACCTACGTTGGGTAAGTCACAATTTGCTATCAGCAAAGGTCCCAGCTTCGCATCCTCTTGCTTGCATGTCCTTTATTTTCCTGGTGTCTTATTCAAAACGTCTCTTTTATCACTAACTTCAAGATTGTCTTTCTTTGCTAGTGATAACACCTTGCTCGGCTCGAAAGGATGGCAACTACGCCGTTTCGGATAACAAACAACGTTATTTGAGTTGCAGCAATGGTATACCATACATCAGGGATTGCCCATTCAAACTTTGTTTCAATGAAGTAGTGAACAAATGCGAATGGTGCCCAATATCTCCAAGTGCGGCTACATCATCAACGGGGAACCCAGACCCAACGGCACCTCCAGGTATGTGTCCCATTTAATGCCTTAGATCTATGTAAAGGACGTTATACTGAGATTTAGCGTAATGGCTTGTTCCCAGATCAGTGCACTGAATCTTGTGTTCATACCGGTTGCAATTTCCATTTTTTAAATACATATAACTTTCGCTTCCCGTGAAGGCATTGGTTTTGACATAGTACGCACGCTCTGTAGGAGTATGAACGTCTGCACTTGTTCTATTTTATCAGAATAATTTTCAAGGACGTTTAGACCGAAATTGTTTATTGTTTGAAATTGAAGCTGGTGCTAGAACTAGAAATTTTATAAAAAAAGGTGGTATGTGCGTGTCCTAAATTAATACGAAGAAAACAAAATAAAAAACGTGCACACATGTGCTCTTTAAACATACTTGTGACTCATTGTACACACTGATCTCTAAAAACACTGGATCGAGCATCTTCCGTCTCAAAGTGAGGTCAGTCGTTGGACGCCATTTCAGTCCCCATCACACAAAGCTTGTCAACAATGTGACGCAACATGGCGGACTTTCCCGCGCTATTTTAACTAATGGGGGCCAGTACTTGCGACTACGCTTTTTCGTAGTTGGAAACAATGGAAAGCTCGATCCAGTCTTTTTTAGAGATCAGTGGGTAACACCAACTCGAATCGAACTCGTGTTGTTGAGCCTACAGTTCAAGTTCGAATGCAGTGGGTGCAAAATTCAGTCGATTCAAATGATGACCTTATATTTACGTACTCTAACGCTATTACTAATGCCATGCAAGCTTTGTTGGTAAAGCAACAAACAAAGACATGGAAACGGTTCTAATTCAAGCAATACACTATTCCTTCTTTGTAGCAATTTTAAAACTTCTAATTTCAAATGCTCTCTCCTTAATTCTAGATCTACGAATGAAGAAGGCTATCAAATGATATCAAAAAAAATACTGGGATTAAAAGCTCTGTTTGCCATCAAAAGTTTTGGCTTTTTCCCCTTACCTGTCCGGTTATGATAAGTGCGATGTCCTGCACGAAAGAAAACAATATCTTAAAAGAATGCGATTGCACAGTTATAAATGAATTACATGACTGCAACATCTTATAAAGAATTAAATATCTCGCGATATGCAGGACCAAATAGCACCTACGCAGTCAAACACATCTAATAGTTAAAGCACACCTACCAAGTGAATTAGACCTATCTAGTAAAATATATCTACTACACTAAACACATCTACCAAGCCGAGAATATCTACAACGCTAAACACATCTACCAAGTCGAGAATACCTACTACGAAAAACATATCTACCAAGTCGAGAATATCTACTACGAAAAACACATTAAACTGGTAGAGCACATCTACCCAATCAAACACATCTACTATGTCAAGCACATCTAGCAAGACAAACACAGCTACACAGTGAAATATATACCAAACCAAACACATCTACTGTGTTACGCACATCTACCAAGTCAAACAAATCTACCCAGTCAACAACGTATTTCAAGCCCAAACACTTCAATCCACTCAAAAATATATAAAAAGCCCAAACATCTACCCAGACGAAAGTATCTACCAAATCAAATACATTTACAACGTCAAGTACATTTCTATGTAAATCACATCTACCAAAGCGAAATACATCTAGTCAGTAAAAAAATCTACTGAACCAAACTCATCTACCCAATCAAACACATCTACCCAATCAAAAACTTGTACCAAGTCAACCAAATCTACCATTTGAAGCACATCTGCCAAACAAAACAAATATCTGCCCCTCCCTGGCAAATCGTCCATTACTAAAAGGCTATAAAAATGACAACCATCTTCTCCGCTTCTAATTTTACATATCTTACCAGTGTATCCTTCCCAGTCCTTTTTGATCCCTTCCGCTTCGGTTTGAAACGTGTTATATGATGATCTTGCAATCGATCGTTTAACCAACCTTTTACTTCCTGGCAAGAATAAAATCAATGGAAGTAGACATAAGGAAAAAGTGAAACAGCAATCCCTCTACGACGACAAAACCCTGCTTCATAACGCGGAGGGAAAGTGATGACGTCACAAATCAAAAGTTTGGAAATACGACGATTTGATTCCAGATATCTAACGGCAACCCTGGAATAGGCTCTATTCCAAAATAACAGACTTGTGGTGGTGTCTACAGTATTTAAACTAGAGGCGTTTGACTTTCAAAAATCTCTAGTCAAAACTCTGTTAATATTCTTTGGTTCCTTACGTTAGGATCCTGCATCAAATAATAAGGTTCTGTTAGAGAGATTTAAAACTTTGAAAGCTGATATCTCGGTGTTGGAAGAGGACATAACTCTCAATTTTGCCCATTGACGTTCTAACTAATAGGGTAACATGAAAATTGTGTTATTTTCCATAATTGAAACATTTTCAAAATCGTGACGTCACACTTTCCTTCTCATACATTCCGGGCGCAATTCCTGTCCATGGATCCTTAATACTTCCGGCATATTCTCAAACAGCGCCATTGTTACGAAATAGTAAGAATTCCCTCATTGCTACAACATGTTCATTAGCCTATCAATTTACTTACGTCAAAGATGGTCGAAGAAACGGCGACAGATCAAACGTTAAAAAAGTATTCTGCCTCTGAGGTAGTTCGAAAAAATTATTTTCGAAAAAGGTGCGACGTGCTACCGTACTGAAAAATCGCGCATGTATGGAAAACTGTGAAGTTCGAAGAAAACTTGAAAGAAACATAATATCTTGCAGCGTAAAGCTACTAAAAACTCCTATGAAAATGGCTATTTTAACTTCCATCTATCGGTGATTATTTCGGCAGTAACAAGTTTTCTCCAAAACAATTTTCAAGCGTTAAAATAGCTTGTAAGCACTACCTTCATACTGCTGAAATATTATCGTCATTCATCACGCACTATCCGAACAGAACATTACAATAAAAATGCCTATTTGCTTGAATGCAAGATTCGCTTTGCGCGTACGACATTACTAAAGGTAAGGGATTTTTACTTTCCACTTCAAACACGCCGCCGTGGTCTAGTGGTTAAGGAATCGGACTGACATGCCAGAGGTTGCGGGTTCGAATCCCGCCTGACCCAGTATAAAGACTATCGGTTGGGGAAGGCAACGGGAAACCACCCCTGTGCTTTCTACCCAGGACATTGCTCACTCTGGCTGAGCAATAGGCTACGCTCGATGTCGAGTATGCCACCAAAAAAACACAAAAAAACTTCAATCAATCACAAGCTAAGTGAGATAAAATATTTTTGGTCACGGCAAGGCAATATTAAAACTGAGAAAGTCCTTTAAAAATATCACCCTCGCGAAAAACAGAGAATCAAAAGATTTCATAAATCTCTGCCACGTCCTTGATGGTTTTTTCTATTAATGTTTGCTACGTTTGTCATGAGAGGGTATTACACTGCACGAATTTGTATATGCCTGATCTCCTCTTCCTGTGATCACTAATCTTTGTCCTAGTACTAACTTCCAATCAAATACTAACAAAAGCACCCCACCCACTCCTTAAATTATTGTTAGCCCATCAAATGGAAAATTGCAGATTTCACCTACTTGTTCATTTTGGCCATCGCACGTCATTATTTCCATATGTTCATTTAACAGCCTACATGAGAAACCTGGGGAGGCAATGCAATAAAGATACAACACTTTAATAAATCAAGTTAACTTCATGGGGTACAGGGTCTAGAAATAGAGCTCAAAGAAGTAAACTTGAAACGGCCGAGAAGGGAGCATAAAATGAGAACGAAGCGAGAATGCGAATGGCACAGAGGTAGCTACTGATCGGAAGAGCACAGAAAGATCACGCGCATGCGTATGGGGAATTGAAAGACTACGGATGGAAAACGAAGCATAAAGATCACTAAAAGAAGGAAAACAGAAAAAGCGAGCAAAGGACAACAAGGCTGTCACTTTACACGGCTTGCATGGAAAAAGAAAATAATAGAGTAGAGGTATATGAGATCCAAAAATGGATGTAAGCAACTGGAGGTGGGCCTTCAATGTCAGATGCTATTTTCGCCAACATAGTGCCTCTGTACGACACTGATGGTATGTCTGGCTAAGCCCCCAACGCAAGAAAATCCTCGAGCATACAAGGGGGGGGGGGGGATTCTTACTGACCCTTGAAGCTCCCAATATCGGGCAGCTACAACCTCCACGAAATACCGGAGACAAATATGAGAGTAGGGCACTAGAGCAGGGCACTGAAGATCAAGATGTAGTTAATGTCATCGGATTATGTTGGTGTAACTTGTATCGTGTGTTACTTCAACCAGCCAAAATGATCTGGGAAGACATCGTTGTTACCTGAATGACTTCATAATTTGAAAAAAATGACTTCATCTCCTCGCTTACCCCCACGTTAACGATGATTAAACAATGTTCTATTCCCGTATCATACCTATATTGGTTGCCGTCTCCTGTTTATCTCAAGTAACGACTTCATCTCCTCGCTTACCCCCCTCCCCTCCCCCCCTTAACGATGATTAAACAATGCTTTAGTCCCGCATCATACCTATACTGGTTGCCGTCTCCTGTTTATCTCCAGTAACGACTTCATCTCCTCAATTACCCCCACGTAAACGATGATTAAACTATGTTTTATTCCCGCATCATATCTATGTTGGTTACCGTCTCCTGTTTATCTCCAGTAAGGACTTCATCTCCTCCCTTACCCCAACGTTAACGATGATTAAACAATGTTTTATTCCCGTATCATACCTATATTGGTAGCCGTCTCCTGTTTATCTCCAGTAAGAACCCAAATTTTGATCTTGGCAGCAGACAAGGCTGCAATGCTTTCTGGGACACCATCTTGTAGCTTATCTTCGATCGCAGTGGCGCCAAGGAGAAAAAAGTTCTTTTCAATCAATTCTGCTGCTTCGTCGACCTTCCTTTCACGGTCTTCGATTGCTGTACTTGCTTTGTAGTAGATTTCGTTCCACTTTCTATAGTCTTGCGGATCGAGTTCAGCCATGGCAATGCAGAGAGTTCTCAGCCCTGCAAAGTAAGAAAATGAAATCATCGAAAAAGCCATTTGCATGGAACACTAGGCAGTGTTGCCGGATTGGATGAATTTGCCTATTGAACAGCTAGCCCAAAACGCATTGTTTTTACTTCATATGAGAAGTTTGGGCGACTAAGCTGAGACTTAAACTTACCTGAAAAGGAGCGATTTTTGAGCGATCAGACACATGACCAATGTGGCAGGAACCCAAATTCGCGAAGGTAAACCGAATTGAAATTGACAATGTGGCCCTAGACAGGTCTTTGGACTTCCGCTTCGGTTCGGAAGAGAGCAGAACGTTTTCTATGTGAACCGATCAAATTAAATATTCTTTAAGTCTTGTTTCTTACGTTCAGTTGATAATATTTACATTGAAAAGCCTTTCTATACATTTGCTACTCAATGACAGTCAAATGTCGCGATGAAAATCTGATATACTTAGGTTTTATTAGGGAGTTTTCGCAACACATGACGAGCCACTAGACGACGACGAGATTATAGAGAGAAGAATGGGACTAGCGCTAATGCGCATGCTTTATCTCTTTGTCTACCACTATAGGACAGATTCTAACCAGAGTAGTTTGCTCTGAGAATTTTTATCATCCTGAGATGCTTTATTACGTAGGAGTAAAATCCAACACAATGCGGCACAGTAGGGAGCTTCGTAACAGATGACATTAATCCTTCCTCAGCTAATGCCAGGTACCCATTTTACTGCTGGGTTCACAGGAGGAGTTTTCAGATAGATGGCCGAGGGTTGACTCAAACCATCAACCCTCTGCTAGGTAGACCAGCTTTCTACCAACTGAGCTAACTCGCCTCCTATGACTCTGTAATTATAAACCTCAAAAAAGTCTCACTTTCGTGACTGTAAAAAAACAATGGCGGTATCCGATCACCAAACGAACAGAATTTACATTTTTGCAAATGCAGAACTGAGACTTGAAAACTGATAAAAGAATCCTATATTTTATACATTAATGTACTGCCAAAGTTGGCGTAATACTGTTAAGTTTGCGCTTGCCGGCCAGATGTCAAGAAGCCGCATTCTGTATGCACTGCTGTTTCTACATAGCTGACTTGGCAAAACTGTAAAATAAAAGCACTGCAATAATACAGTCCACTTGCTACAAGAGCATGAAAAGCATGACTTTGTGCTTTCATCAATTTCTGAATACCAACAACAACAGAATAGGACTGCTATTGTGATCGGCAAGGGTACCGTAAATGGCAGAATTAGCGTCCACTGCCGAGTAACGGCCCCTACCGAACAAGCGTCGCGGGATAAAGGCAATTTTTTTCAATAAGTATCCCCTGCTTGAATAGGCGCCCTCTAAACAAATGGGGCGCTATTTTAAATGCAAAAAACCCAGAATTATTTGAATTTAGCAAAAACAACATACTTAATTGTCAACATATATTTCAATATACTTCAAAACAAGAAATCATTTTATAATTGGTCGTTTAAAGATCTGAAACTGTGCACGATCCGAAACCAGGGAAATATTTTCTAGTTTAATTGTTCTCGATTTATGTGACCCTGAAAAATGTTCCATTTTGTGTGAAAACCCCTGAAAAACAGGTTATATTTTGCAAAAATCAACCCTGAAAACCATGAAAGTGGATACAAATTTTTCCTAAATACCTGTACATGGTATAAGTAAAAGTTCCTCAGCACCCCTGCTGAGCTAACCACCCCTGCCGAAAAAGCGCCTCCTGTAAAAGTTTATTTTTAAATAAGCGCCCCGGGCGCTAATTTCGTCATTTACAGTATTGGCATTGGCGTAAATATTAGACACCAGTGAGAGCTACAAAGTTTGGTCACGGAAGAAAGCACCTCCCTTGCGTAATAACAACAACTCTCAGAAGTATCATTCAATTTCCTTTAGATTCTCTGTCGAGTCTCTACCTTCCTCAGTTCCCCACGTATATTACACCTGCACTTATCTTTCTAGGCCATGCTCCACATGCATATGGAAAGTACATGCGCTGTTTTAGACAAAAATACTGCGGATGAATAATTTATAAGTCCGTTGTTCACCGTCTCCCTGACCTAAGACTCGGAGGACGAGGAGTTCCTGTCGCAATAACGTTATTAACACCTTCTCAGCTGCAGTACCCTACATCTGGCATTTCTTGTTTATAGTTCTTTTATTTCTTGTTCTCATCTATTTACGATCAGGAGTATTCAAACGTCCGCGTGACGTTGTATAAATATTGTTCGAAAAGTTTGTTGATGGTACTGAATAATAAGAATATGAGACGAAAACAGCTTTTAAGTACAACATGAATTTGCTATTTCATGAACTTATAAACATGGTTCCTTCGACTTCATCGCATATAAATATGACAGTCAAGGTTTATCGTAAAGTACTTTCTGACACGACGTGCTGTGCAACCTAATATGCGATTCGAAAACCGATTTAATACACATGGATATGTTAGTATCATTTACAGTGGTTGAAATCAAAGTTTAATAAATTTCTGCGTGAAATATTAAGGCCATATGACGGGTTGTTTGACTTACCATCTTTCGCAAAATCTTCCAGATGGGTCAACGTGATCTTATCATACATCTGATCCTCTGCTAGCCTTTCATATACGACGTTATCCTAAGATTAAAACAAGTGGCCTTCGTTAAACACAGAGCGGCTTTAGAAAATGTGAGGTACCATGTCTTGACCATGGGGAGGGAGAAAGTGTGACTTCACAATTATTACAGTTATAAACTGTGGGGAAATTTTTCAATGTTTCCGTTCCCTTGCAGTAAGAACCGTAACGGCCAAATTCGATAGGGAAGCTTCCTACTAACTCCGGGATATTAGCTTTCAAAGTTTTAAATCTCTCTAACAAGACTGTTAACTGATGCTGGATCCTAACTTAAGTGCCCAGACCAAAATAACAGAGTCTTGACTTCTAGTTTAAACATTGTGCATACTACAGGTATGGTATTTTTGAAACATACTATTCTAATATTGCCTTTAAACACCTTGAGTTAGATTATACTATTTGCGAAATTTGTATAATTTGTGACATCTTCACTTTTCCTCCGCATTACATGTATAAATCTTTGACGTAAGAGTTGCGTTACCAATTCGGACGGTTTAATGCACTTGTCATTCAACTGGTGTATTTGAATGCCACCACAACCAAGTACCAGCAGATGTGACATATCTAAGACGTTTGTAGTCCTGTCAGAAGACAGTTGTTTCCATTTCCGTTAACAATACGTGGCAGAATCAAAAGAATGATACGTCAACGTCCGTCGCAATTAGCCGATGAAAAACTCAAATACAGAAATCTACGAATAAGAAAACTTGCCCTTACGACCTTCAATTTGGCCGAAACAAACTATTTTCAACGTTTAGTGTTTTGGTCACAAAAATTACTTTATTTTAAGATTTAAAAATAACTCTTATAATGGGTTTTATTCCGAGATTTAATTTTTCTTCTGTTTTTTTAAGTAGTAAAGTGAACTATACTTATGATCTTTTGTATTTGAAACGTTTTTCCTATCTAATAAATAGATAAATACGTAAATAAACAAATAGATAAGTAAGTAAATAAGTAAAATAAATAAATAAATACATTTAAAAATAATTAAATAAATAAATAAATATAATTTAAAAAAATAAATAAGTAAGTAAATAAATATAATAAATAAATAAATAAATAAATAAATAAATAAATAAATAAATAGAATCCGCTTCACCTACTAAGAACACGGATGTCGTAAGGTATAAAACGATATGATTGGCTAAGTGCCTGGAAGATATTTACATGGATCCAATAGCACGCGTTTTGGAGCTTGGTCTCTACGTTTATCATACAATTGTTTGAAGCATGCTGCAAATACAGCTTGGTTGTTAGCTACCGGCTACACGTTGTGTTTTCTCCGCCTTATATGGATTGCTGTTTGAAATAGATGACTAAGGTATTGGAAAGGATCAATTACAGATAAGGAGAAAGATTGCAAGATGATGCTTCTTGCAGAAGAACCATGTAGTGAACCTGATTGGATATTTATGTTGTATTTTTACGGAGAAGAAAAGCCGGATGCAGATCAATTATCATAGTGTTAACACGATGGAGAACATTTCTCAATAAGTAGCATCGATGATGGTGCTAAACCGACGATTTTAATCGGTAAGAGAAAGATTTAATTTGAAATATTTTGTATTGTCTCCATATTTTGAGAAAAAGGGTTTAGTTTCAAGGGAAACAATCTTGCAACTATATCAATATCAAAATGTATAACTCTGGAGAACTGAAGGACACAAAAGCGACTGTATGTGGGGATTGTGCACGTAACCACAGTTTGGCATTGGCAACTTTAAAACAATCGTACTCAGTCGACAGACAACATACATACAGCCGCATAAAAGGTGAAACAAGGAATATGCTTAAAACGTATTTTAAGAATAGGAGTGTCAGAAAACGTGTCACATACACTCGTCAAATTGAACAGGGTATGACACTTCCCTTCACTCCTCTCAAGTTTTGGACGTTTTCATCTAAGACACCAAACAACGTGACGTGACATGACGTGATTTGACGTGACGTGATTTGAATTGACCTGACGTGACGCGACTTGACGTGACGTGACATAATAACCGCCCGGCAAGAAAGTTTAAGGAAAGCCAAGCCGTAACGTAATGCAGTTTGTACTTTTTGTATAAACAAACCAATCCCTAAACCAAAAGGACAAAATGTATTCGGCTAAAATCTTACCGCTCCTTTGCAGAACACTTTAATTTGCCCGGTTGGTGTTCGAACGATGACAGACATCCTCTTCCGTGTACTAGAGAACAAACATAAAAGTGTTCAATATATCTATATAGAAAACATATCTGACAGTAGAAAAAAGAACAGTCTTCGTCGAGATTACAAATAATGAAAAGACGCCTTGAAGGGAAGCCCGAAAGAATAAATTCCAAGATACACGGAGCGGAGAAAACAAGATGGGCCAGACCTACAACCGTCTAGGAGACTTAGTACTGAATAATTCGTAGAGTAAACATGCTATAAGACTGAAAATTACTGAGAAGCCCCAGCACTTTCCACAACAATTAAAAAGCGAAGAATAAAATCTGCAAAGCACCGTTTTTGAAGCAAATAAATGGTAGAGGGGCCACTGATGTCCTGCAATAGTTTTTTTAAAGGATAATAAACTATTTAATCTTTTCAACAAATTATCCGTGATACAGAACTTCATACAGGCAAGGAGCAACGCGTTCATTGGGAAACTGAAAGCTTTTATATGCCGCCTTTCTTCAGAGTTGTATACAGCAACTGTGCAAATGAAACTCAACACAATGTTAGAATGAGATAGAATGAACCACAACCCTCTGGGTTGTAATCTCTGCCTAATTCAACTTAGTGTCTTGCTATCAGCGCAAAGAAAGTTTATAAGCATGATGGCATTATACTGACCTGTTAAATTCAAGAACGTTGAGTATTTCATAAACCTCCTCATGCCCCATCTATCAGGAATAAAGATTGTAACAGAAGAGTTGAATGAAGTGTAGAACTGAAGAAGTTTCTTAAATGTATCACTCACACTCACTAATCCTTGAGCACCGTGCGGTGCGTAGAGCCAACTTGCAACACAAGTGTATACAACATACAATAATATATAAATGATAAAGACAAAAATGTTGATCAGTTACTACTTGATTTTAGTGAAATGCTACAAATGGCACGTGAAGAACTATTAT
>JAAAKL020007910.1:4472-16417 GCA_010016065.2 Carybdea cf. marsupialis auct. non (Linnaeus, 1758)
CCCCCTTACAAACAAGATTGCCTTTGCTACGGACAAGTAAAATCACAATTTTTGGCGGACGTTTTTTGCATTGCCTATTTTTAGAGACTGATGGAGAATTTCGAGTACGCATCTGTCGCTATGAAAGCTGCAGGTATGTACAATGCGATGGGTCTACCGTGTGACACTATCTTTTCTTACCGTTTTGATACCATAAAGTTGCAACATATTAGAAAGATTAGATTTAATTTCAGGATTTCCAGTAGATTGCCTTCAGCTTCCTCGTATCACACACCTTTCCTATTTGCTGAGAAAATGGTTAATAAAGAGATTCTAAAGATCCGAAATAGTGAAAAACCCTACGTCATGTAAACTTAGCCTAGTTATAATTCTATTTAATCTTGTTCCTATAGACATGAATGTAAGACAATTTTTAATAGATTGATGGAGAAATGCGTGTCAAATGGTACTTTGAGGTTGACACTTAGATACCCCTGAGTTTCAATTACAGAGAAAGGATAGAGAGAGAAAATGGTAGTATGATAATGGTAATACCACACGCACGGTGCTTCATGTCTATCGTTGGTTTTTTGTTTGTGTCTGTTTACAATTATTCTCCCGTAGATCACGAAATTGCAAAACTGAGTTTGTCAAATATTGTTGTTTAGCATTAAAAAACAGGTTGCTGGATGACCCACTCAGTAATTACCATGCCTTAGATGATTCCCATAGATTCTTGGAGCCATTTTGTATGAAGCACAGCAGTATGTAAAAAAAATCATAAGGCAATAGCATAATCCAGGGCGATCGTTGATAATCAGTTATATAGATCGCTCTGTTATACCTGTATGCCAGCCAGAGACAAAGTTTCCTTTTAGGCTTTTTGTGTCTATTCACTTGTTATAAGTGCTGAAGTATTGAGTCGAAGCTGCTCAACTTCTGTAGTCTTAGAGCTGCATTTCGATGTGCTACGATGGAGTATTGGGAGCTAATGTGACGACTAGAGAAATAAAGCATGTAATCAACAAGAGTTCACCTAGCTTCGTTGGTATAGCGCAGGCCGCGATTACTTGGGTCACAAGTTCGAAACCTGTTGGTGACATTCTTTTCTATTTCTCGATTATATATTAAAAGTACGTGCTTGATATGTTGCTAGAGGCCTGAATTTTTATTTGATAGTGAGGTCTTTCAGTGACACTATTAAATTACACGAATTGATGATATACTGAGCTAATCTACTCAAGTTATCCATACAGTAATCTCTTCTTGATAAATATACGGGGATAAATACATGGGGTTGCCGATGCCATGTAATTTATAGGCAACCGTACTTGCGCCTAGTTTACAACTGTAGCAAGACAATCCCTCAGTCTTCTAGTGATCTATTACGTTTAAAACTGACAAGTCAGACAATAAGAGAATATTAGCATTTGCTACTCGGGGTTTCTCTCCGTTTTGCGTTAGACGCCAAGGGGTAGTTGTGCCCAAAATTATGGAACTGACGCAAATCTTACAAAGAAAGAAAGAAAAAGCGATCACCACACGTATACTAATTTGCCTCTATTGATAGTCTTTCGCCTATACAACAGCCTTCGCTAACTCTTGACAAATTAATTTTTTTTTCTCCTTTCAGAATGTACCTCAACTACTGAAAGGTTGGCTTATGTTGCGGCATTTGCTACATCAGTGTATGCTGGCATTCCTGGCAGGTATACATATTTTTTAAAAGAGAATCAGGTATCTAATCGCACTTTTCCTGCATTGAAAGCATGACTGCATCGTCATGACAGGTTCGATAGGCCGTCTGGTATCGAGGACAAGTTCGATAGGCCGTCGTGTGTTGCAAAGCACTCCTGGTCAATTTCACCCATATGTATTCGGCGGCTCGGGGAAGGGGAGACTTGTGCAATTTAAGGTGCCCCTAAAACACAAAGGTCACTGTAATCAACTTGCTTGTTATTTGTTTATAACCCCTAAAAACTACTGCTAGTGTCGAGTAATGAATCTCATACATATAGATATGTAATAAGTTATACATTTCTGCCTGAGTTAATAGTAGAGACTGAGCTTCAATTGACCGTACATTAGGTTCTACGAAAACTGTCTACAAAACGTGATAGTTTTTTTTGCGCAGTGCTGATGGAATTGAGTCGGTGCCCAGTTAGAGCGTTATTTCTATCCAGTGATACGCGCAAGATGGATAGGATTATGTATAATTTTTACAATGTTAAAGTAATTTTACTTTAAACATCTGTGCATGTATAATGCGAAAGAGATGCCATGCTATGAAAACTGGACGTGGCAAAACTGCGCCGGCCAGAGATAGCTGTGACAGATCCTACTTCGTACCTATTCACGTGATTCATCACGTATTGTTAGTTAAATAGTGTTTGATCTACGAACTCACCTTTGATTTATTTTATCGTATTTGCTTTAATATTGAAACTCACGTGCTTTCTGCAGAGTACCTCTGTAGAGTAACAATAGATGTAGAGATGCAATACACTCCGTGCTAGTGTAATAGCGATGTATCACTGCAAGAGCACTAATTTATGTATCTTCAGATGCTTGCAAAGCGAAGAAGTTCCACTGATACCGTAGCATGTATTGTGAGCTCCATACAGCTGCATGACTTAATCTTGGATGTTTCTGGACCAATTTTGCTAACTTTGCCCGTCCGTTATTACCCTTTCGATTGCCTGTTTTGATACATTCTGGTGACTCCTTGGACCCAAGGAGGGATTAACGAACCTGAGTTTTTGATGTCGAATTACCAATTTTTAATAACACGTATTTTTAACTTGTGATCAGTCACATTTTAATCCTTCTATGACACTGTTCTCAAACGTTATCCTTCCACTACTTGAACCTTCTTTGTACAGTTTTGTGTTATCATCATCACGTGCTTATGTAATGTGCTTTCATCATGCTATTTTAAGGTGGTGGAAACCATTTAACCCTATGCTGGGAGAAACATTCGAGTATGTGAACGAAGAGCAAGGAATAGCTGCCATCGCTGAACAGGTAATTTATTGTTAATTGTAGATTTGACACTCGCCAGCATTGTCGCTCACTGTAACACAACTGGCTAAGTGTCCAAACGTGTGTAAATTGGGCACCAATAATGTTGCATATCATATATTCGAGGATACTGGTTATTGACCTGTTATGTAACTCAGATTTATTTATATCTCATCTGGTCTTTATTTTTGTCCCACTCGACCTTGGCTTTTTAAATCAATGATTGCTCATTCCAGCCTCTTTTAAACAAGGTTTTGTCCTTTTCCTGGTAGTATCCCTTTGTAGTTCACGTTTTGTCTTACACTTGATACAATAAGCGCTTGAGTTGAATAGGAATTTTCACATCAATCTGAGGAGTGATCTGTAAACCGAACATCATCAATGAAATCTTCTTTGTCGTGTTTTGTAGTCATTACTAGTCAGTGCCCTGAACGCCTTATCAAAAATAGACCCATTTTGCCTCCACAAACAATAGTGTTTCTGTTTATATGATTTAGGCTGAGGCTATTTTTTACCAAAAAATTGACGAATACCATATGCTATTAGTGAAAAAATGCAAAAATATATTCTGACGAAAGATTTTATTCATTTATTCTCAGTAAAGTTACCATTAAAATCGAAAAAGGTAGCATTTATAGTTCAGATTTTGCCTTTAATTGGTCATATGTACTGTTTCGCGATGATTTAATTGACTGCAGCATTCAGTTTCTTATCCTCTGCATGCTAAAAGCTGTTATTGCTAACAAATAACAGAAATATACATTTACATTTGTCTCTGAAGCTTTATTGCAACCTGTGTAAAGAGTGAGTACGAAGGGTCTTAATACTGAGTTCTAAGGAACATCTACGTTTCATTATGGAAGAGAAATAATGGCCATCTGTGTGAAGGCAGATTCGTTTGCATCACTTATAATATGGATGGTGCCCTTTTTGAAAGCCAGAATAGAACTGTGTACAGTTATCTTACTGTAAGCACCGGAACTTAGTAGTAAATTATTCGTAGAGCTATAGGCAGGTTTTTGTAGGGCATGTAGTAATTCTGTCTCTAGGCTACTACTCGATTTGTGTCTACAATCACATTCTCAATTAACGTTCTGTATCTAATGTAAATGGATTTATATTCAAAATTAAGACAAGTGTCTAATGAATACGGGAATAATAGGGTTTTTTATCCACTGGTGATATCTTTTTACAGTTAAACACCCTTGTTTTATCGTTTTATAATTTTATTTGATCAGGTCTCCCACCACCCACCAGTTACTGCATTGTACGGAGAAAACGAAAAATGGACATTTTGGGAAGAATACAAACTCGATACTAGGTTTCGTGGATATGTGAGTGACATTTTCTTACTAAAATATAAGATTTACTTATATGCTTGATTTAAGATTATAAAGTTGTTAATTTTCAGCAAGTGGCCGGGAAATTCATAAAAATCGCTGTTGCTCTTGCTGTTCATTCGAGGAGTTGATTGATAGAATTTTCAAGTTTCTTGTGCAAGAATTTTGTGGGCACTGTACTGCAGAAGGTTCGTCAAGCTTTTATGATGCCCAACCCTTCACAACAGAACTCATTGTCCAGATAATTAACATCAACTGCCTGGTGTACATTGATGCATTCCATCTCACATACGCCCGCACCATGTTCGGGCATTTCCATCATTTCTCGTATTTATTTACCATGTTAGGTTCTGATGAGAATTCATACTCGAAAGCTGTTAAGTTTAAAGCTCACCTCTGCTCATCTTTATTTGATATGTATTTCTTTTCTTATCTTAGTATGTGAAAATTTGCCCAACTGGTACAGCTCACCTAAAGTTCAAGTCGGACGGATATCATTACACATGGAACAGAGTACCAATGACTATACATAACATTATTCTTGGTGAACTTTGGGCAGATTTCGTAAGTATCACTGTTGATACTTTTGATAGTCCCACTTCATAATAACTCAGATTGGAAGCTGCAGACCTACCTGAAAGTTCATTTTAATGTCACTTCTGTTCGATTAAACTGCCTGATTTCAATACCCTCTTTACATTCCCAGTTCTCTATTTCTTGAAGCAATATTTAGGAAGATATTCATTTTTTTGGTAAACAATTGCCGTATGTTGTACATAACCTGATGTTTTTAGATTACTCAGAAAGTCAGGGAAACTTCATTCTATAAAGCGGAAATTGATGAACGATGAAAGTTGAGTTTAGAACGTCCCTTGATTCGGAATGTCATAGTCCAATATAGTTATTCCAATATGGCATTCCAACGTTGTCCCGAAAAAGAACTTGACTGATTTTATGAAGTATTGGCCTTGTACTAATCCTCGCTTAGTCCTATTCTAGTGTAGGCGTCTTTTCACTGATCGCCCAGAATTAATTATAATAAATGAATTTTCGAGGCGAGGCTGGCTATATCACGACTTTGAGGTTAGTTGACAGAAATAAGTAGTATGTTTCATTCTGTATTCGCCATGTAGCATCAGCTCCTACAAGGAAACAACCCCCTCGGGTTTCAAAATCCAAAAACGCCACTAAGCAAAGTCATTCTGCCATACTGTAGCGCTTGCTTGAAAACCCAGCCTGTGCCAGAATGTATACGGATGACCGCTTCCGTTTAATTGGCAAAGCTAGATCTGCTTTTCACTCGGCCGTTCTAGAATGTGTCCACATCAAAGTAAGAAAGCCATTGCTTTGCAATTGCAAAAAAGATTTGTCTTCTCATTGTGTCATGTCGGTTAAACAGTTAGCTTCACTGTCACTGATTTGTCAAAACAACACTTGTCTGTCAGTCCGAGATCTGATTGGCTACTTTGAAAACACAGCTGGATAAGAATATTCATTGACGATTTTGTACTCTGAGGAGTGTCAGACGAAAAATGCTTTTAATTACAAGATGAATTCCCTGCTTCGTGAAGTTTTAAATGAATTTTGATCAAACACCAGTTATATTTTCATTGTAGTTATAATTTGCAGGGCATTTGACAAAAATATCCGTTACAGATAAGAACGTCTAAAAGAACACAACGTTTCAACATATCAGCTCCTCATCTATCATTAGACGGTCTTCTGGTCCACTATTGGCAATCGCCACAAAATGGGGGATTGCTCTAGATCGTCGAGTGAGAGAACAAGTTATAAGCCCCTGTCGGACTTAGATCCTGAAAATCCCTGAAAACTTTGCCCATAATGCACTTCGTCATTTTGCTTCGGTTTTGTCATTATCTTATATCTCGTGCGTATACTATATTAAATTTGGTAGTGCAAAGAGAAAGTATGGCGTTCGTGATCATAAACAATAATTATATTATGTTTTTCTTCTTTTGCACTCTTTCTTGTGGGTTTTCAATGCTAATTTGGATTGTCGGGTCAGTACTGTGACATTGTTTTAAATTTGAGGGCAATCTGGTTTAGGAAGAAAACTAAAATGATCAACATGATATGGATGTGGTAAATTTGCTTTCTAAGTTTTCTGCTGGCATCATTTCAGGTTGTACTGGAAGAAATGCCTGAAGAAACAGTACTTAAACAGTATATTTCTAAATATGGAGGGGCCATTACTCCCGGTCCCCTTTGCGTCGGAAGCTCTGTTGCTAACGTCATTAAAAATTGAGGAATTAGCGAGAAGTGTGTAGAAAATTGGCAAATGAAAGTAAGCAAAATATGAAGAGATATTAGTGAGGCTGAGATACGGAATGATGGCTCCTCTATGAACGTTGTTACATCAAAGACGTTCGGATGACTATGGTAAAAAACGTCAACGAGAGGATCAGTTTGATAAGAATAAGTCGCCAGATGCCTATTTTGGTCTGGATTACGTCGAGTAGCATGTCTGTTGCGATAGTAGTTTGTCAACTATCGCAGGAGCTTCTGTTCTTCGGATGTTTAAGTAAAGGGTGTAAATGTGGTATGAAAAGAGACTGTAGATGTTGTAAAAAATTTTTCATCTGTAGGATGGAGCTGCAGAAATAACTTGTCACCAAAGCAATGAAAAGGCTATTATACATTTTTCACCACACAAGAGATCACATGATCATAAAAAGTTAAAAGGTTAGTACATAATGAAAAATCTGCCCTTCAGTATTTACATCACCACTTTGATGTGAGGAACATAGCGGTATTGGTATTTTAACTTACTATTGTAAATTATCTTCGTTGCACCATGATATCACCCGTCACCATAGCTCAGTTACTAGAGCAGCAGTCCGCCATTGAGTGGGTCTCTGGTTCGAATCCCATTGGTGACATTTTCACTTTTCTCTTTTATCTCTTCAAACTTAATGTAAAATAGGAATTGACGAGTTATTTTGCGTAAGAGTTCTTTTAATCAGCTGGCTTACTAATATGAGGATTGCATTGATGCTCAATCAATTGGACTGTATCGGACCCATATTGCCCCTTTAAGCTGAATTGTTTCTCCTTTCTGTACCAAAGGAGACACTTATTGTAACTCGTAGGGGGAAGTAGACGTCGTTAAAGGGAAAATACATTCTCTTGGACGTAACACTAACAGGAGATCTTTTCACCCTATCAGCTGTTCATCTCACCTTGAGAAAAATAACTAATTCGGAGATGAAGTTAGTCGTCATATTGCATTAGAATGATGAAATTGACTACATCTTAGTGACATAAAAGATTTATGAATTTGAGCACGCACGGACATTCTTGTTGTCATTTTGTCTGTTTTTGTGGCACGACGGGAATCTTTCTCTTTGAATACTATAGGGCTTGGGTTAGTACCACCTGTGAGAATTAGTTTTCGAAGTGATTATCCCGGGCGCTTAATCGAGTATTTACGTTAGTGTAGCGTAATCCTTACTCCTTCCTGTTTGTAGTGTAGTATACCCATGCATCTGTTTATGTAAATAGTACCTCAACGTTTCAATATCTTATTAAGAGAGGAAAGAAAATGAGTTGTTTTGTTATAGAGTGTAACTAAATCAGTCTTCTGCGTGAGAGACTTTCACTCTTTGACCTGCTTACATTGTTTGTGATAAAGATTGGATCTCTTGTAATGAAAATCGGCCCAGGACTCATCAATTCGATCTACACTTATAGGTACATTCATAAATAGCAAGTGCATGATTTTTCGTTACAAGCAAATCCGTACCCCCATTTACAACCAGCGTAATTCTACTTTCAGGTGAAGTGTATGACTCGCAAGGCGATCTGGTTTATAACATAGAAGGAGCCTGGGATGAAAGCCTTGAGGCTACTCATGTTCATAGTAAGCACTGTTTTTAACAATAAAGTAGTTTATTAAACCATTCAGTAGTTATCTGTGGTAGATTTGGGCCTTTAGAAACCCACCTCCTGTCGTAAAGCTGCACCACATTGCAAATAGAAACCCATTCCGTGACTTCGTGACGACATAAACGACTCCACACAACTAACGTGTTGACAAGAGCTTCGGTTAACTCTCGTGAATGTATTCGTGGTCTTCTAAAACGAATGAAATTCTAACAATGAATAACATGTAAAAAAACTTTCTTGAACGCACTGAAGTCCACTCCATCAAATGATATTGATGCTCCTAGAAATGATATCTAACATTCACAGGACATTTTCTAAAAATTTGTTAAGAGCCTTTTTTTCCAAACCGATGTATTTGTGTTGCCTTTGATATTATAATACTGATCATTATTTATTTCTTACTTTACATCATTTTCATAGCGACTTAAGTAGTTGATAATAAACTCTTATTGTTTTAAAAAAATTCAGTCATGTAAAGACTCTATATGAAAAGGCATGTGTCCTTACTTGTCATGCGGCTATCTTTACTTTCTCTTTCATCTTGGCAATAAATAATTTCTAAACGACGTTACGTAATGACAAAAAATTATTGGTCATTCAGAGCTGAAAATTGGGCGGTAATAGTGCCGGATTCTCCTTACAGATATAGAGTAGTCAGAGAATATCTTACTAATGTTTTCAAGTTTTTTATATCTTTTCTGGAGTAGTTTTGCTGTAAAACTGCATTTGGAGATAATTGACATGTGGATTCGTAGCGCGTCAGAGTTGGCATGCAGATGCAAAGGCCACCAAAACATCTACTTTTGTAAACCAGTTTGAAATTGTTTTCTTTTGTGCCCTTTAAAGATACTAAAGTCTGCCGCTTGGAGGCACATCGATTTTTATTTAAAGAACGAAGATTTCAATTTGATAGCCCCGCGACACGTTTGCAAAAAAAACTGATTTACTTTCGGATGGTGTTGAGTCTAGGGTAGGTAGGATATGGCAACATTTTACATCAAAGAAGTAAGAACGGTTTCGAAATGATAAGGTGTAAGGGACTGATTGTTACCTTGTCTTTACCGTTTTTCACACTTTTGACCCATTTGCTATGCTGAGAGCCAATGATTGATACAGCCACACCCTTACAGCCCTCAGGAGTCACTTGAGTATAAAAACACATCCCCTGGTGGGAATAGAGGTCCTTAATTGATTTGGTTGCGCAGTTGAAGTTCGAGAGGCTGAATATAGTAAAACTATTGGTGTGTGGCAGAGGAATGCTTTTACGTAATCCATTGACCTGGAGAACAGTGAGACATTTGTTTAAATGTTTCTATAGGATTAAATGATAGTTTTATCAGCCTCACAGAAGAGAGTTTGCAATATTCCAATACGACTCAGTTAACGCAGACAATCCGAAGGTATTACGAAATTTCAACATGGTAACCACAGCAAGGCTATTGATATCTTGGGTAGAAGCGAAATCACATGACTGTGATAAAGTCTTCTGGAAAATCATTCTCTTCGCATTTATTGTTAGCGCCAATGTGAACATAAACATACGTTATAGTATAGCTCACCATAGAGTCATTGGCACAGTTGTCCAGGTTAATATCACATAGGACTACTAGGATATTTAAGTGTATTTTGTAGATCGTATATTTTGTACAAATTGATCGAGCAGATGCGAAAATTCTAGAGAAAATAATTTTCTCTGTTTTAGATGTAACTTCTAAAGACACGAAAAACTGCTTCCGTTCTTTATGTGGTTTCACTTGAGACCCACAACCAAGCATCACCTGCAAGGTCAAGAACAGAATTTGTGTGTAATGTTAAATTGGAAAGCTGTTTAAGAAGTTAGACGTGATTACCAGACATGAAGCGAGCCCTGAGCAATGAAACCATAGTGTAGACTGACATTAAGTAGAATTTCTTGTAATTATTAGTCGGAAAATCTAAGAGCGGTTATGTATGTAATAATCATGAATAAACAGCGACAGTAACCATGGGATCGGTCATTGTTCGCATTGCGTACGGACACCAGAATAACCTAGAATCAGATACTTAGAAAATCTTCTCAATCATCATTTACCACAACCCCCCCGACATCAACACTTTATTCCATGACAATTTCTTGGTTTGTCTTAAAGTCCTTTAGAATGTAACAAGGTTCCAATGCTATCCGCACCTGTAAAATGATGTTTTTCAATTTGTGAAGTTGGCTAATACCTATTCGTTTTAAAAGTTTTCTCTGCGAATGGCACATGAGACACCCTAAGACACAGCCTCGTTTTAA
This sequence comes from Carybdea cf. marsupialis auct. non (Linnaeus, 1758), assembly GCA_010016065.2. Classification (NCBI taxonomy): domain Eukaryota; kingdom Metazoa; phylum Cnidaria; class Cubozoa; order Carybdeida; family Carybdeidae; genus Carybdea; species Carybdea cf. marsupialis auct. non (Linnaeus, 1758). Next base: position 14,994 of record JAAAKL020007910.1, read on the forward strand.
GGTAAACAGATGAGCAGCCCAAATGGCTAAATGGTTCACAGTCACTTGGCAACAGCGCCCACGTGCTAACGTGATCTAATAGAGATATTAGGGATTGAAGAAGTAAACGTGAAGAGAGGCTACCAATAGGATGTGCATGTGATCATGATAATGTTTTTAGGCCCCATGATGCCAGGTTTCTTTCTCACTTTGAACATTGTTTCATTCGTAGGTTTAAAGAAGATTGAGCTCTGGAAGGCTGTTAAAAGATCAGAGGAAAATTATAAGTACGTGTTGTATTTATAAGAAAAAATGCTTCTCGAGATATTTCCACACAGTTTAAAACGAGATAACCTAAATACTAATGAACTGATTTTATATATGAATATATCATTTATTATACGGTTCTGTTGAAAAGATTTTGATAAATCTCGTGTCGGCTGCATTAGTTGTGGTGTAAATTTTGAATGAAGGGATAGATACAATTGGATTTTATTGTCCAAGCACGAGATATGTGTTAATTCAAATATACGAATCCATATAAATCGATTTTTAGATAGCCCTTTGATAATCCGACAGCACAGTCTTGGTAAACAACTGGGCAGTTTAAAAGATTCATATGACACTTTTTAAAAATGTTCAACGTGCGCGTGCGCAGTGGAATAAACTTTATGCAAATAACAGTAGTTCCGTCTTCAACTTATAGTGCTCAATAGGAAATACCTCTTGGCAGCCATTATTTAAAAACAAACAAACATTAGATTGTGTGGACATAATGGTTTTACTGTCGTTAAAAACGGCACTAGAATAAGCGTCGATGTATGTAGTAAACATGTTACCGATAATGAAAAAGTCATGGAATGAAAATGACTGCCAAAGTATTGTTGATCTGAACATGACGATGAACATGGAGTAAGTGTCTACGTACATTTACGATCTAATTGTCTCCTGCAGTCATCCAGAAGATACATGATCTCATTAGTAATGGATTATCCAGACTGAGCTCTTATCAGGAGACTTCCGACGCAGCGCCATTCCAATACGAGAAAGTTGGATGATTCAGGTGCTTCAAAAAGAATATGGTGTACGTAAAGGAGAAGAATTGAGTTACGAAGTATCGATTAAGAAAGGGTTAAATTATGTGGTTGAGCTCCCAACCCCCTTAGAAAGTTAACTTTAACAGATATGGCAAGTGTGTTTTTGCATCTGTTAAGAAGCATTTCCTTACCTCGCATTTTTTCCACATGATGTTAACTACGACGTTTGTTGAATAGCTGTATTTATAATTTTGGGGGTTTTTTTTAATCACCAAAACATCAGATACTTAATCAAGACCTAAAGCCACCTCAAATCAACGAATTGGTTTTCTTTAAAAACAGGGCTTCCATTGATAGCAGCTAAGTTAGTTTTTAGCTGAAGGAATCACCCTGTATAAACAATGTAAT
>JAAAKL020007911.1:0-16417 GCA_010016065.2 Carybdea cf. marsupialis auct. non (Linnaeus, 1758)
CAATAGGGAATATAACAAGCTACTAATGGTGCTAGTGTACAAATAATGGGTACAGACAGTTAGACCACAAACAAAGACGACAAACATAATTGAACACATGGACATTCACAGTAACGACAAAGGAAACACTGACAGGTTATTATGGAGATTAGGCTTTAGTTTGGAAATTAAAAGACTTTCATGAATAGATGGAGAGAAGTTAGAGTTACAATGGGAAACGACAGTAAAATCCGACTGAGAAACATCGTGCCCAGAAGCCCGACTGTGCTCCAAAACAGCAGAGTAAGACGGACTGCTAAGACGCATCCCAGTTAAAGGCGAGATCCCCGAATGGTCACAGACTCGAGTATGTAAATGGTGCCTGGTTTGAACCAAGTAAAAAGCGTCACAGACTTTACATTTGAATTTATATACGATAATCGATCTGAGAGCCATAGGAGTTTGGTCTGTACAAGGCAAATTGTCCCTCAGCCGAAAAACAGTACGAAACACAACACGAACATCAATTTGCGGGAACGCCACATTCAACAATTTACGTAACTGGCTACGAAGTTACAATGAATGATCACCGGTGTAAGGCAAAGACATGTACCAAATACATTTAGGGACAGTACGAGTGACCGGACAACGTGCAAAATTTTTATCTAGAAAACAACGAATGCAAAAATCTAACAGACGGACAGGGTAGCGGTTTTTAAGTAAGAAAGAGCGAAGTTTTTCAACTTCAGAGTGCAAACTATGGTAGTTTGAACTAATAGCAAAGTAACGATGCAGCAGAGAGAAAACTAAATCCTTCCTATATGAAGAAGATATATAACTTTCATAATTAATAAAAAGGCCTGTAAAAATTGGTTTCCTGTATACAGAGGTTACGAGTTTGGTGTCATCATTGGTTAACTTACCGTCCAGGAACGGTAATGTTCCTTTGACCTCTTCTTCAATAGTAAACTTAATGTTAGCATGACGAGGAATTAGGTATTTTATGGCTGTTTCCATTGTCACCTACTTCTGCAAAATTAATACTCCTCACCTCCTCTTTCTTTTTCTGATAGTCTACAGATCTCCGGTGTTTTTAAATGGATTTGTCACTTGCGATCAATATTTGGGCTTTGGTTCGCAATTTGCATGTACATAAAAATGGGTTCAAATGTAAGCCAAAACTGTAGTTTAAGTCAAGCAGGGTAGTATAGGGGCTGCAAGGTCGCAAAATTAATAAAAGATGGTTATCTTAATTTGTTATGAGTTTATTCTATTCAATAATTTTTGGACTATGAAATATGCACGTTTCCCTAACCCCCGTTCCAAGATATAGTTAAATTTGAAAGGAGCATTTTGGAGACTTGTATGTCAGACCTCCCTGTTGCTAAGCGGAGAGGTCTAAAAAACCAATAATACCAGGAATGGACACACCTTTCATGTGGCAAGTGTCTTATGTTATTTGTTCCATTTTCCAAAAATGTAGAAGAAACTTGACTTCTATTTGTCCAAGATTGTAACTGATGGTCAATTTGAAATGAAAAGGGAAGGTTTCTCAAATCAAAAATGAAAAGGGGCGTGACTTTTTGCCTTGGACTGATGTTTTGGAATCTGTCTCACATAAAATTGTGCAGAATTTAGTGCAGATTTCAAATCTATCAATCAAACGATCGTCGCCATTCACGTGGAAAAGATATGCAAACATTTTCAAGAGTAGCCAGAATCCATCTATTCTCTATCAATGCAATGAATAAAACATGGCACAATAGTTTAAGTCTGAAAACTACAAAACTAGCCTGATCACGTACTTTTCTTGCTAAGCACTCATATAAAAGTTTTCGTGACGTTTGTTCAGGATTTTAACTCGACATTCTGTTTTTTGCGTCAAGTGTGTTGGAATTCGTATTAACTATGCGCCAACCATTTTGAGGCTATATCAGGACTACGAGGTCATGACGTCAATCCCACGCGGTATACTTATGAGTCAGTTATACACTTCAGTTCTTGGTCGTTTGTATTGCTGCAGTAATCATGCTGAAGTAAATTAGGTCGAAGCTTATTGTTTACTATGATCAAACTATACATGCGATACATTTATAAGGTCCTAAACTCTGCGCGACGTGGTGAAATTTATCAAAGTGTTGCTACAGTAGTAGCATATCCGAAGTTGATGAGGTCTGTAAATGATTCGAATGTCTCAAGTGTCTATCTGTTTTGGGTAAATTCTAAATTGTCTCAAACACACACTAAGATCTCTAATAAAGATTCTTCTCATTATATCTTTTACCCAACTGAATATTTCCCAGCCTCTACTCTTTCCTCCATATAACTGCCCTTACTGCAAGAATCGCCTTAAGAGCCTCGAGAAATCTTGGCTCCTTTGTTAGCCGATAACAGAAGACCATCATGCAATCTAACAGCGACAGTGCTTCATGTACTGATCTAAACTATGGATATCGCTCAATACAAGACGAAATCAAACTTATACATTTGTAAAACTAACCAAAGTTGCCCATTTCTTTCCCTATGTGTCGACTCTTCACTCTAGCAATCTTCCACATCTTAGTAGTTGTAAACAAGCCTATTACCTTGTGCTTGTCAGAATTCGAAATCTTAAGTCTAGGCCAGTAATCACTCATTTAGCGTTCGCAGGATAAATTACGAAAATGAATTAAAGCTTCTCCATGTTAGAATGTATTGCACTGCTATCCGATTTCCCTTAAACGACAGGCAACATCTTGTTTTACTTTACTGTAGCGAGTAAACTCTTACTACTGCTCGATATGAAATTATTCCTTATGCAAACAAACTGCTTGTGTATCCTGAACCAGAAGGCGTGTATTGAATCGTGATGTAAACATCACCAAACTTGCTTTCAGTATCGGAGCTGCAGTGGCCGGACACTTACACAAGCTAACTTTTATTTTCTCAATGGTTCTCTTCATAACTACGACCACAATGACCACCGTCAACATCCCTCCCTCCCCTTGCAGATGTCTGTCTTCCTTAGCATGATGCATAAATGATATACAATCTTCACCAATGATAATGATAAGCAAGACTAGACGACTCTGCTATTCCTGCAACTAGAACACAAGTATAGCAAACATTGCCAATAGACAAGTGTTCCTGCGTCACCTCGAATCTTAACTCGTTATTTTTTCATATTACATCGCATATCAGCTTTCGTATTTGATTAGAAAGAAGTTAAATAGTCATTTATATAAGCTTGTGCTAGTACTACTTTTCTTAAAGCATTAGTCGTCTAAAATCTTCATTTGCATAATATACACGCGAAATAACGGAGTGTAGCGATGGCAGCCCTAACATCGTCCATTGTCGTCGAACTATTCATACAGGCGTTCGAAAGAACAGCATGGACAACAGCAGGTCATCCACCATTCACCTGAGAAAGAAACGTCGATTACGTTTTGGTTATTGTTAAACAAGAACCTCTACAAGGCTTTGTAAACCGCCTGTGTAACCATCATCAAATTCACTATGAAGAGAGAAGAATGAGGAACGTCAGCCTTCTTAGATGTCTTGGTAAAAAGAAAAAAGATTGTAGCAATGAGGAGGGAGAGTGTGACGTCACGATTTTGAAAATGTTTGAATCATCAAAAAATACTTCATTTTCATGTGGCCCTAATAGTAAGAACGTTACTGGCATCACGCCAGCACCTCTCAGTTTGCACCAGTACTATTATGGAGAACAAGAAACATCTTTACCAAACTTAGCGACTTGCAAAGGAGGAAAATCGCAAGAACAACGTTCTATTAACGAATGAGCACCGAGAAAAAAATATCAAGAGAGCCTTAAGAAGAAGTTCGTCTTTGGGCTGAAACGAAGGCTAGTAGCCTCGAAAACATAACACAAAACAAGCGAAGGCAAGAAGAACTTTTCAAAAAACAGAAAACCCATTTCAGATTCCACCCTTCACAAAACCCTGTCTCAACCAACGGACCTCATTGCACCTGAAGCTAAGAAACAAAATTGTCTCCATCTACGCTACAAAGACTGCCCTACATCCTACAAATGTGAATACAAGAATTCTTCAGACTAGAGAGGGGCAAAAAATATCAAAAAGCCTTCGAAAAAGCTGAAATCAATAATCGCAAGATTTTTGAACATTGTCAATCTAAGGGTAACATCTTCAACTGCCCAAGAAAGAAATTATTGAGCAAAGAAGTCAGTACAAAAAAGAAGATATAAGAAAACATCCACTCCCAACAACACAGCAGCTACATCAAAAACATCTTTTGCGCGCTGGAAGATATCGGCTGCCAGCACTACAAGAAGTAAGAGAACAAACACCAACGACGTCTACACATCTGCATATGAAAATGCTGCCACACCAAAACATAGTCCCTTAACTCTGTTGTGGACAGAACCTTGTGAGTCGACCAAAATCTGTACATATTTATCATTATACAGGAATATTGAGATGGAGTTCTCTAAATTTCCCGACATCTGGAGATAACTAGGATCAAAGTTTCTGAATGCTCTATTACTATTTAAAAGTATGTCTCTTTCCTGTTTCCTCCACAACAGAAGGATTTGCACACTAAGTAGCGGCGTACCAATAATAGGATGATCTACCACAAACATGAAGCCAAATATCAAATTCATCATGGAAGAATTCAGGACACAGCCTCCTTGACTACAATAACAGATCTCTTGCTCCTTGTCATGATAGGCCTATATTCTGTTATCGATTCTCAACCAACATGTTTTATGTTTCACTCCTGTATGATCTAATGACAGGGTTAAATATGAAACTGTCAGTTCATATGCTGCTAAGAGACTGTAAATCATTTTATACGATAGTACGTTCTCCTTCTTGGGTAATAAGTGCCGGGACTAAGGGCGGGACTTGGGGACTTGTGTCCCGCATCTCCAAACATCTCGTTATTTGCCCAAATCTGAATCCAAAATTGAGGATTGTCTAAAGGATCACATCCCGGTAGTTTTAAGTCATAAAGCAATTCATTATGATTTGACTTCCGGTTAAAGGAAGGAAGAACTTCATCCGAAGCAAATGTAGGTAGCAATGGTAACCCTATGGTATTGTTTGGATTACTTCTACGTTAGATGCAGTTAACAATAATAGTGGCTGAAATCTTACAGCTTTTAATCTTTTCAAAATAGGGCGTGGCTTTTGAATAAATTTGGACTACTCAGTCCAAGAATACTGGCACTATGACTATTTCAGATATGACTGCACAAGCGCAATATTGTTAAAAATTATTTCATATACGTCGCCTATAATGACAAATAGAAGCAAGCCTGACAGACAAGCCAACGACAATGTGTGATCCGCTAACATCCCTAGGAGAATGGCTGGCTGTAGTCTACAACGTAAAAAACAACTCCTTCATGCAAACTTTATTTGAGTAAACGGAACAACTAACCCCACATTCCAAATTTGTCTAGTTTTTATATTAGAAGATTATTGCTGTTAACGTAGGTGTTTATGATATAGAATCCATAGGAAGTCAATCACATCGTAAAAAATGCAAGAATAGGGCCATTAGAAACTTACCTTCTTGCAGATATCAATTTCTTATCATTCCTTGGGATAGGAAGTCAGGACTGTTATCAGACATGAAACACTGTGTTAACTACCTGATAGGAAACTATAAGTTTCGAAAAAAGCTAAGAGAGTGGAAACTTAAGATCATTGAGGTGTCATTTGCCATCAAATAGGATTACCTGTAAATACGGTCCTCTTTTAAATCTGAGTTTGAAATTAATACCCTTGTTTTGTTTCATCCAGAGGATTTGCTAGCAGTCAGACGATTCTCATAACGAGAAATTATGAGAATGCTCACAGTTCTGGGATTATAGAATTAAACTATGCTTGTCTAGGAAATCGTGCACGTAGTTCAATTCCGGAGGGCAGACTACAGGAAATATTCGTATTGAATTAATTTCAACAGATTTATAGAGCAATAACAATATGATACTATCAATAAATTCTTGACTCTTACTCTATAGAAACCAGCGGCCAAGCTATGCAAAATCAATTAACTAGTTTCAGTGTCAGTTCTTGGACGCGTCATTTCTGCCTGGTGTTTTGCTATTACTTGATTTAGTTACTTCACAAAGACGTGTTGTATTGTCTGGAAACGGTACCGCTTTAGAATACATGCGTCATTTTTTATTATCGGTGGCGGCAGTAAGCTAAACTACCTGCACTGCCACAATTTAGATCTGTGTTGCTTAAAGCGGTATGTAGGCCAATGGGGCAGAGGAGACTTTCAGAGATCCTTCTGGAAATAGAAAAGGAGTCTGCACCGTTCTCTCGTCTTCCCAAAATAAACCTCCCCAGCCATGACACATATATTTAAAGATAGGAGTTCATTCTTAAAATTTAACATACCTGTTTCTTCAACTTAAATAGTCATAACGCCCCTCTTAATTGACTCCCAGGTTGATATCTAATTATGAGCACTCAATTGTTCTATCAGCTGAAAGACCTACTCAGCAGAGTACAGCCAAAGTGTCCGAGCAAACCACAAGTATTTATACCCTTGAAGTATTTCTCAAACCTATTCAACGAGAAAAGGATGCACCATCTCAACACATGTGCAATCCATTCGACAGACTCCCAGAGTTTTCCTCGCATAGACTGGGTAGGTCACATGGCTGTACTGAAGTGAAGTTGTCGAAGCTTCCCATAGACAGGTTGGGACGTCAAAGCTTTGCATAGACTGGTTGGATCACATGGTTGTATTGAAGAGAACTTGTCAAAGCTTCCCAGCTTCCCAGGGATCAAACCCAGGCTGCAAGCTATTTACACCACAAGATCCAACGTTTAGCCCCATAAGCACTGACTTGAGTATATAACGCACCTTTTCTAGTACAGATATTTACTCTTGTACTTTAACTACTGAGATGAGCACCTTTTCATTACATAAGATATAAGATGTAGATGCATTTGTCATGTCTGTATTAAATGATATCGATTTAGTTCTTCCTTCTCTATAAGAATACGTTCTTTGACAAGATTTGCGCTAAAATTGGTAAAGAAAGCTAAAAGCTGAAAGCTAATCTGCATCAGGTGCTTTCGGTTGCTGGGGCACCAGTTATCACCTCTGACTATACCCATGTGCTTCTTTTGAATACTGATCAGTTAATCAAATCAATAGAGTAGTTATGGGTAGATGATGGGCCTGAGGCCCCACTTTTAACAGGTGAACCCCCATTTTTAATATTTAAGCCTAAAAGAATTCAATGACTTTATCCTGGGGGAACGGTTATGCTCTTCAATGGAATGTGATGTCTCCTCATTCTGGAGAACAAAACCACTCAAGTGATATAAGGAGTCCATAGGATTCAGTTCATACACAGAGTTGGCGCAAGCTGTTGATTAATAAGTACCACAGTGCTCACCACAGCCTCGATACCATGACTGTGGACAACAACCACCTCTTTAACTGTATCATTCAGCACAACTGGTTCAACGTTTTGTGTAACGATTTCTTGTTTGCAGACTTAAGATTCAATTTAATGAAGACTTTAGTGCAGCAATGAAACCGGTTCCAATCACTGACTTCTAAAAAAGACTGGATCGAGCTTCCCATTGTTTCCAACTACGAAAAAGTGTAGTCACGAGTACTGGCCCCCTTTAGTTAAAATAGCGCTGGAAAATCCGCCATGTTGCGGAACATTGTTTTGTAAGCTTTGTGTGATGGGAACTGAAATGGCTTCCAACGACTGACCTCACTTTCTGACGGAAGAAGCTCGATCCAGTGTTTTTTAGAGATCAGTGGGTTTAACTTCTCCATTTTATTTGTTTTGCTCTTTTTGCTTACATCTGGTCTCATTTTCTCAGCTAATAACTGCATGTAAGACTAAAAAATGAATGAGCTCTGACTGCAACACTATGTTTAATAGTAAGTTAGTGTAATACAAGAGTATATGAATTCTCAATAATACATTCTGTCTTGTTTTAAAAGTGAGACGGTTGTCAATGCTTCCAATAAGCTGTCAGCATACGAAAGAGGTGCAATCGTATTAAAGGGTGACACTTGATAAATGCCTTAGACAATGATATTCATGTAGAAATAACTCCACAGTAGTTATAGACCACACCGCAACGTATTTGAGAATGGCCTAATAAAACTTTGAATACAATTAGTCAATTTCATCACCCGGTTAGCACTCATCTTTCACCAGAAACTGGTATCATGTCTAGGTCAAATTCTCGGTAGCATTCCATAATATTAAATGGGAAATATCCGAGTGACAAATGAGTGAATGCATTCATACTCTTTGTGATAAGAAGTTCTGTTATTGTGTTGCATTCTTTAATCATCAAATTTGCTCTTTACTAAATATGCAGGTTGATCATATATTTACAGCATCAATAAATTCCATAGTTTTTAGAGTAGAAGAAGTCTACATAAACAAAAGAATCATTATTTTCACTCTAAATTTCACCACAATTTAACAGGAGCCCGTTAAGTTGCCTTACTGAGTTCTTGTAAACACGATTCACTGGACTGGTATTGGATTTCTAGACAATGGAAAATTTATCTAGCCAAAAAGTAATCTTTAAAGAAGTCAGACAAAACGAAAATATTTCACGACTGTAATTGGAGCCTGGTACCAGTGCTGTCAAGCCTTGTTCCTTTAATGACCGAGTTATGCTAAACCCGCAGAAGCAGATGTTATATTGTTCTTGCCGTCACAGTATCTCCTAATACTCCATCGGCGGATATCGATATCCAGCTATTCATATCCCTCTGCCATATGAAAGAGACCATCTCCCCTGCCATATGAAAGAGACCATCTCCTATGCCATATGAAAGAGATAATTCGATCTGCCATATGAAGAAGACCATTCCCTTAGCCTAATTCCCTTTAAGTTAATTCGGACATGAAAGGGCCACTTCCAGTCCAAAAAGTATTGATTCAAAGTTGTAATGCATCACAAAGAAGTTATAACTAGAAATGAGAACTCTAAAAAGATACAAGGGGAATAGGTGTCAATTAAACAATAACTTCATACTTATCAATGTAAATCCTATCTTTTCAAATATGAAGTATTTAGAAATTGTTATTTGTCACATACCAACTAGATAGTTTGAAATATATTTCTTAATGCAGAAGAAAGACCATCATGGAAACAACGTCAATTTAAAACTTTTCAATGCTACCCAGTTATCGTAAAAGGCTTTCTGTAATTTTTTAAGGAGTATAATAATTTAAGTCACTTATTCTTTTTTACGTTATGGTTTACTTTTTCATAATTTATGCAAAATTGAGGAAACTAGTTTATCCATCTGTTCCAAGTGTTCTTTTCATATGGATTTGTTTTACTTACAACCTTTCTTAGTGAAAGCAAATACTTATTTACACAAAAATACCTGAGTTGTATACTGTTTTCCACATACTCATAGAAGTTATAGGTATTATTAGAAACATAATGCAAAACGTCTAGCAGAATGCCAAGAGTTTACATTAGGAACCTGTACATGGATAACCAATGATTTTCAGAAGATTAGCATCGCATTTGAAATTGAATAGTCAGGAATAAATTCTTTTCTAGTAGATGACTAGAATAAATATCGGTGCTAAAAATCACATACCTTCTGCTTTAGCTGCTTAATCTCTCATGCTACAAGTTCTGCATACTTTGAAAACTTTTGCAGAACAGTTCTATCCTATGCGTACTATATTTTATGGCGAAGTTAACAATATACAAATACAGAGAAGTAAAGATATATACAGTCGCTCGAAAGATCAATTTTTTAAACTAATCCTAGAACTACGTCTATTTATTTCCCTGCTGCTCTACAATACCCCTGATATCTTACAGTTGTTTAGGACTATTTTGAACACATTGCTTATGATGGCATCATAGCTACCCTCTACGAAGAGTCCCTCACGAACAGCAAGAAATGTCTTCAGATAAATACACTTAAATTGACCTGGCTTCTTAGCAAAAATCAAGTAAATTACACTCATTTTCATGTTTCTTATAATTTAAGCATAAGAATTAAGCTTACTTTAACCTGTACTTGCTATTCCAGCAAAGGACTTGCGAAAGGTTTCTAGGTACTTGCCAACTTTGGTAGTGATAAATGTGACGTCATAGTCTCCAATTTCAAAGGTAAACGTAGTTTTTGTCAGCTAAAGATAAATTAGCACACCTGTAAAGTTTCATATCAAATTTAAAGTATTTGTAGAGGTAATAGCCTAGGGGCTACAAGGCCCCGCATTCCCTTTAGTCGTGGGTATCTCAAATAACCCAACTTAGACAGGCTTGATACATCTTTAGTTCTCCTTTATCAACAACAACAACTCATCATCTTAATAATCGTCAATTTTTCAATCTCGTCGTGGATTATTCTTTAAGATAACAAGCTGTTTTTGTAACTGTTTGCTGTAAAATTTATAATCATCACAACTGTTAGTAACTTGATATCGTTGTAAGGGGTATGGCTCTTAATCCGTCAGGTATACATTATTTATGGCGAATGACTGATCACAAATTTATTTTTATAAAAGCTGTTTTCATGCAATTTGCAATTTCGATCCATTCTAAAGGTGTCGCAAATATATGTTGTCTGTTTATTTATTTCGGGTTAGTTTATGTCTATCCTCTACTTGGTATAGTCCTATCTTTTTCCAAGTCTCTGTGTTCAAAGATTATTTCATCAGGTTAACACTTAAATATGGACAATGTTTCCATTTTTGCATTTGAATCTTCAGATATCAAAAGTTTTCCTAACATAGTCAAGGAGAAGGTTCCTAGATATACGATCATATTTTTTTTCCAAAATGAACTATCAAACAAATAATGATAACATTGGTGATGAACACTAGTCAGCAATACTCGGGTATTAGTCGCTTTAATCTATGTACTGTTATCAGTGTACAGACACATGCTTTCAATTTACTTTCATGCAAATCACTTTAAGCTATGCACTACTTTCAGAGTTAAGAGATTAAAGTTATACGATAACAGATTTTTCTGATAAACACAACTGTCATAACAACAAAGAAAAAAAAAGTATCGTGCAGCCCACCTTTTATCAGCTAATACTCGAATAAATATATCCGAGCGCAATTTGAGTAGCTTAATTGCAGTGACACACTATTTCTAAGATGTGATGTGATAATGGTATTGCTTACTATCATTTTATGATAATACACGTATCAAATCTCCTTGCTCCCGCTGTACTCCCAGCCTTTGCGAAAGCAAGTTAATTAAGAAGGTTTAATGTATATATAGATCTATATAAATATATATCTGTCATCAAAAAGTGGTATTTCATGATTATAGTTTTGACATATCTTCTCATAATGTGAATTGCATAACTAGTAGTTTGATTTAAAAAAGATCAAAAATAGAAACTACAAAAGACTCTCTGAATGATTCCTAATCATGCCATAATACTATTCTTATCATGTGGTTTATAAAATCAAGGGACTTTTAACAGTCTGCTTTAAACAGCTAAAAGGCAAAATTGAAAATGACACAGAATTTTCCCAAAATATCATGTTCATATAAGTTGACCAAAAGCCTTGTAGCCGCGCATGCCCATATGACATTACAGATATCACGTAAATCATAAATGTTTTACAGCTTAAGTACTAAAGAACAGTACTACATGTGTGCCAATCTTCAGTACCAACTATGTTACCATTATTTTAGCACCCCTCTCTCGAGAAGAATTGGTCGTGGAAAAAGCCCTATTAGATCATGGTTAGCTTAAGGGTAAGACCAACAAGGCTTTGTTGAAATTGTATTTGCAATATTAATTGGAATATCCCTTCTTTCCATTATCTGCTGATTTCATTGTATCTATCAACACAGTAAAATTCAGTAATTTTGTACGTCAGTATTGAAAGTATTAATATCTTCTATCAGTACGCAAGGATCGGCATCTTTGTTGGGAACGAAGTAAAAAGACCTCTTTGAACTTACGGTCGTAAAAGTAGACCCATCTATCAATAGTGTGTTAGCTAAACAACTGGAATCGCTCTGAACACTACAATGCTGTTTTTGTTATGATCCACATTTGCTTAGCATTTTAGACACCTCCGTGTAACTCTAATGTCATTGATTACTCAGCCAGTTATCTCTAATCTGTTGAGAGCTTCTCTCTCTAACTTGGACACGTCGGAGGAGAATTCAGAGAAGTTTCAATTGATTGCTGCTAAAACATGTTCCGACGATGACACGATTGTTTTCTTGTGACATCGGTTATTCAGAAGCTTGTTTTGAATGAAACCGGCTCAGTTTTATTGCTAACTTTTAACAACTCGTGCAATGAAGATTAAAATATATAAAACTCTTGGTGTCGAGACAGAGAACGTTATCCTATTCTGTTTGATAATCTGTATGAAAAAATGTATCGTTTATTCATTTTCTAACGGCAACTAGTACACTTAGTACATGAATGGAGATGGGTGTGCTGATCAAATTTAAATTTTCTTGTTGCTTCCCCAGAGTAATAAAAGCGAATGATGAGAGGTCGGCTCAGTAGAGGCACCATTTCATCGCGGTAAGGACACAGAGATAATTTTATTTTATTTAATATGTAAAGAGATGAAATCTGAAAGTAAATTACATGAAACATCAGTAACATATTTGAGAGTGACTGCCATCACGTGATCATCAAAGATATTTTATTCACTGATTGTGCAAGTAAGTATCGTTGACTTGGCAGAATGTGATGATGCTCAGAAGAGTAAAGAGTGAAGAGGTGGTCTGAGCATAAAAATGCTCAAATCCTCTCTTTTTGAGCTCAACATCCCTAACAAAGTGATAATTAGGTCTACTGATTTTCACGAGCTCCTCCGATAAATGCCTGCTTACCCCGCTGTCCGCCATATGACTCATTCCTTATGATCTCTTAATATCCATCAATCTATAGAAAGAGTGTCATCCTGATAAATAAGTCCATCTTGATTGCTTAATAGTGAGTGTGCTTTTGCACTAACAGCAAGACACGTGTTGGTATTTAATCCATCAATTGACGAAGAGAAATTATTTTCTGTAGACCGTCTCAATTACCATTCCATGGTAATACTTAGAGGTTTGGGTACCATTCCCTTTACCCCCAAATTAAGCTCCCTGTTCCTTGGATAGCTCACACAAATAAAACGTGTTTAAGGCATTGACTGGCGAGGAACAGTAAAAAGTGAAGATTCAAATAGGCTCTTTGATTTAGTTGCGTTCCGTAGCGCCATGTAATTGAAGTAGTTATATACGTCGCACTACTTAGCTTTAGTCCATCTATCACTCAAAATAGGGTGATGTTGCTGGGTGCCATTGAAGACTGAGTAGCTATTCTCATCCAACTGTTTCTGTCTTCACAGTTCTCTTTGACGAAGAGAGACTAAGAGAGACTCCTTCGGGTCGAAATAGTTGAACAACATTCCCTACGAGGAAATTCAAAACACTTAAACTCATTGTAACACATGTTTTTTCTTGTCTCCACGCATGCACTTGTATAGACTCTCCTAAATGCCATTAAAATTTCACTTCCTACTTTTTAACAGCATTATAGTTTCAATGAAATCATCAATAGCAAATTCAAGACGAAAACTATTTGTCATGATAATGACACGTTTGAAAGACCCTGCACTACCCTTGAACATATTACGACTGTTCCTACAAAACCACAATCCAAAATATTATTGGGAGTACAAGATCTATCGCTATACAGCATAAATGGCGAGAACTTGAGAAATGCTCACAATTCAGCAATTGCTATTTTCAAGAACAAAGGGCACAGCTGACTGTGAGTTACCCCAATCTAAGAAACAGCCAGGCAAAATGTAGTTAGTTTATATCCAGGGGAACGGAATGCGCATATATAGTTACTATGTAGCTAGAGTGAAAGCGGGGCTTGTCGTCATGCCTTTTTCAGTGGTGTTTTTTATAATCTTGAGGTTAAAGTAAAACTATGATATCACTGGAGGAAAGTTACAGACAGTATCAGTCGGTGAAAGGAACGACCTGTGCTTAAAAGTTTTCAAGCAGTAAGAATGTAAAAATATGGGTTCGAGCAAAGTTTTCTACCCAACCCATAGTAGTACTTTTATATGAAAAGTGGCACATTTTCACCTATCCAGAAAGAGTCAAGATAGTTATTAATAATTCAATATTTATTCTATTTAGTAGCATGCGCAGCAATTTACGAAGTGGTGAGAGGGCATTGGAATAGAGGGAGACCTTGGACATCAGAGTGTTAAATAAAGAATCTTACCGGAAATATTGTAAAACTTAATACTGATAACGCATGTTCAATTATAATATCATGCTATCCATAAGGTAAACATATTTTTCAACATCAACCACTAATTTTCATGCTGTTGTAAGGGCTCGGTACACTTATGGTTCTATTTCTTTTTTTTCTTGTTACCGAATAAAACTTTGAAACTCCCCACTCACTTCTTTGGTGAGCTGTTGGTCGTTATTGTAGAATTGCTGCTGTTACGTACTGTAATGCAATGCTACTCAAGGCCAAATGATTTTTTTACTGCAATTCAATATCAGTCGTGCCTTAAGGCACAAAATTCATATCAGGCAGTCTGATGGAATACTAGATTTAGAAACTTTGATTAGATTAAAATATTTATCTCGCACTAGATAAAAATTCGATTTTATTCGATGTCAAGACGCGTGGGTAGTAAACAGTGGGAGACGACGGAGCCAAAGGCTTACCATTTTTAGAAATGATGATTTGAAAATGGCTGATAGGAGTCCCATCGCTGAAAACATAGGATTGGCATAAATCCCTTTTGTAGATCATGAAATCGCTAGGTTGATACTAGACACGGTGGTACGAGCCTCAGATAACAAAATTTAAGCAAAATTGCCCGTGATTTCTTATTGCAAAAACTCAGCATATTATATAGTTCTCTTCTAGGTTCCCTACAGTCATATAAATTCCAGAGAACTATAGCTCATTACACAAATATAACGAGCATAACGTACAATATTTTTATTACGTTGAAAGGATTTCCCACTGTAATCATGATTTACATGATGGAGATTTCTTAAAAGAAATACACCTATTATCGTCACTATTAATCATACTCATATACACTTAGCGATTTATTGTAAAGCTACTTAAGATTTAGCATCGCCGCCACCCCCATCACCTTGCACGGTGTTTTCCTAGATTTCCTTACAAACTCAATAACAAATGTTAATTGCAAAGAGGCCCTACAAAAATAACTGATTTACTAGAGTATCGGGAATCAATTTACCCGGTGGGAATCTCTGTCTTGTTATAAATATTTAAGTCCAGCAAAATATGCATAAATGGGACCTATTAAAACATGTTTCATGTTACGTGTATTATCCTCAGGTTGTTGAATACGTGAAGCTACGGGATAATTTAAGGGCAAAGTAATCTAACAACACGCGGTATATTTTAAATGTACTAAAACTTTTCGACTCAGTTTGATGCCATACATGGTAGACGTGTATCATGTTGTGAGTCGTATTCTTTTTCTGAGCTAAGTTTCAACAATAATTCAACTTAATAGAACATAAATTCAGCGAAAAGTTCCAGAGCAGTGGCGTAGGGTATCACTTTGGACCAGGTGTGCTACAAAAATTGTTTTGCCACAATTCCCTTATCAGGCCAGGTACATCTACAGAAGTACTGTTCTGTCTTTGAAAGACTATCTCCACTGCAAATCTATCCTTCTATCTTTCTCTATAAACTTAGAAATAACATCATCATAAAAGGATGCCCCACCAATAAGCAATGGAATATTTCCCCCTCTAGGTGGAGTCATTCGATTTCTATTTTCAGCCAATGCATGCTCTTTGTCGATAGCACACCTTGGGAAATTTTCTTGACTGCAGATACTTGCACCTAAGTTGTACTGCCTCCCTATGATTCCATTGTTTTCAATGTCGTTGAGGGTCATAGCACGCCTTGCCTAAACAGAAGCTGTACAGACACTTCAACAAAGAAAAAGCACCTTAGCGTGTTATTTCTATACAAGACTTGTAACAGAACAATGAGATGGGGATATTGAGTGGCCTTTGGTCTTGAAAAGAATTTACCAAATCTACCAAATGAGGAGAAAAGCAACTTGATTAACATATTTATACACTTATATTTGATGTAACGAAGAGACTAGCAGATAATTAAAGAACGTACAAATATTTTTGGTTCTATAATTATGAGCGTGCGGTTCACGCCTGGCACAGCTGGAGAATCAGAGGCGTATTCTATTCTATTCCAGAGTCTATTAGCCTGAAGATGGGAGAAGTATCTCTCGAAAAGTAGCCAGAAAAGGACTACGGTTCACAAGATGATAAAAATCTATCATCTATGTGGTATATTATTAAGCGCAATAAACAATAACAAAGAAAATCAGAAACAAAGGAGTCTCAAAGGAGACATTAGAATAGTGAGATTGGAGTTGAACTCTAGGTAGCATTCAAAGAAGACC
>JAAAKL020007912.1:0-16416 GCA_010016065.2 Carybdea cf. marsupialis auct. non (Linnaeus, 1758)
ATGCTTGGCGAATATAGGACGGAATATGCTGCTTGATTCTATCAACTAACCTCAAAGTCGTGCGTCCGACATAGCCATCCTCGCACTGGCAAGAAAATGAATAAACAACGGTGCTGCAATTTGTGGAAGGCGCACGGTCTTGGTGGTTAGTTGAGAACGCTTTCCTACCGGTATATACTGCGCGTGTGGCAACAGCGCCGAAATAGTTCTCTACGGCCTTAATGATCTGATTTTCAAATCGAAGTGAACGTTACCAATCCAGGGCAGATTTAAGTAGACAGAGCATTTACTAGGTCTTTCAGGTTTTTCACTAGAAAACATCGATAATTTTGCCTGGATGGTCAAGTTGACGAAATCTTCGGGATAGCTATTAGAAAGGAAAATTTGTTGTATTGTATCAATTTCTGGGTTTAGAGGACCAAATATCAAAAGGTACATTTGCATAAGGCATACAGGCAGCAATTCAGTAAAGTAAGACAATTTCATTCATTCTTTGATATGTTTCGTTTTTCCTGCTACATTTTTGAAATCAATCAGCGGATGGAAAAGACAACCCACCAACGACATATTAAAAATGTTACCATTTATCGAGGCCAAAGTGGCTGATAGGATCATATGAAATAGAACCGTATCAGTAAGACCTATATTTTCATACACAGTGTATTTCGATGAAATTTTGTGAAGCCCTCTACATCTTATCTCCCCCCCCCCCCCTAAAAAGCTAGCCTTCGCTATTGACTTAGTAATAAACAGAAGTAGCCATCTCCCCCCCTAAAAAACTAACCTCCGCTATTGACTTAGTAATAAACAGAAGTAGCCAGACTGGCGCCAGGTTTAATATTCATGGAACGGGAAAATTGTATTTTGCATGTGATATTTCACGGGAGGGGGGGGGGGGTGTTCGCTTCAGCTTCCGGCAGGTGTCTTAGTATTAAGTCATGGCTTTAGAGAACACTACAGCTGATATGCATGAAAAAATTGAAGGTCTGTATTCCGCCCTTAGGGTAGGATGCTTAATATACAGCGAAGATTGATGAAAAATGGCCCAAAATGTCACCCTGTATACCAAATGTGAGGTGCCATCCTTGCTGTCTTTGCTAACTATTCGTACCTGCGTATACAGATCTCCCGTAGTTGTACCGACTCAAGAGATTTGGATTCAGTAATTGATCTGATTCACTAGAGAATCCATTTGTATCACTTGGGTTATAAACTTGCACTTCTATGGCTTATAGTCAGGAGAACAGTATGAGCCCAAATTGTGTGTCTTGCAGATTAGTTCTGATGACAACTTCGATTATGAATGTAGTATCAACATCATAGTGGAAACCGAATTCCCAGTCACTGTGATTGCCTCTTGTACCGAAGGAATACAAGGTAAGAATATTTTGTTTTTATCATATTTTGACATCGTTCAGGTATCCTCGCTGGCAATTCAAAAAGGGCAAGTTCTTCTATCCACGAGTTAAATTTTCCTTTTCAACGGACTGCTGCAGTAACTTGCCTGGTGATTTAACCACTTAATTCGCAGAAACAGCTACAAATTTATATTCTCTGTGCGATTATATTCTAGGACTTTGCCTTGACCGTGCGCATAAAATATCCCAGTCTGTTACATAGTGATTAAGACCTTCAAAAGCTCAACTACACGACATCAACACTACACCGACACAGTCATTTACTTTTCACCGCAGCTTCAAAACTGGATCCAAAATGGAGTCCATGCGTTTGGTTCCCTGTATCATTGGAGTGACATGACCTCTGTTTTATAGACCTTGCCAGGAAGGAAACGTCAACATTGATATCTGCAGACAGCTAGTCACGACTAGTGTTTTTTTCTTGAGGAAGTCCGTACGTTTTTATGTATATGGATGCGTATCCGTTGTTTTTTTTACGTCCCACAACTGTACGTAACTGTATCCCTTGTTCCTTTGCGATTGTGGATGAAACTATTACTCAACATTGCAACAATAATCAGTCTGTGCCCGACAAGAAATGAAGTAAGTTATTCATGGTTTTGATACCTACTTTGCTGACAAGTACGCTCTCCATTCGTGTATTCTTCATCCCTTTATAATGTTCGGTTCAATGATACAAATTATCATCAATATTGTCAGCGTCCAAATCTTGGAGTACACTATCAAACAAGTAATAGCCAATTTCACTTTCACGGCTAGTGTTGAAAATGCCAAAAAGTTAGTCCCGTCTTTCCTTGTAAAATGTTGGAATAAGCTGTGGAATAGTTTTCATATTCGTTCACTTGAACACAAGATACATTCAAATTTGTAAGTTGGCCTAAGATGCCCTTCTGTATTTTGACGGGGGAGGGGGGAGGGTATGTCAAAGTAAAATCGAACTTTCTTAAGGGCAGGGGTGTCTGGCCATAACAAACATAGACGAACATGAGGGGAGGGGGTAAAAAATGGTCAAAAATGAGCGAACGTACTTTTTGAACGTCCCTTATTGTTTGATAGTTTGACATCATGACGTTGTATGTCCTGACGAGTGTCGACCAAACAGTATGAATAGTGTGCTCCGTTCTATCCTTGGTTTCAGTACCATAAACAATTTATAGAAGAAATTTGTGTTATTCGTCCGGTTTTAATCCATTTTTGTCCACCGAAAGCAATGAAACCAAACTTATTTTCATTGCTATGGACTCAGGGACTGCTGAGATCATCTGCACACAATGTACCTGCACAATTGGTGACTTCAGTCATAATAGTGCAGTTCTATTTGTACTTTGTGATATTGCTTTTGGGGGGCATCAGGAACTACCTGCAGATCTGTCTTGTACTGACGTTACCGGCATATGGTCTGACTTATAATATCTAGTGAGCCAAAATTAGTTGAGCAGGTTCAAGTTGTCAAGCCCATGACAATGGGGTGCCCAAAGTGAAGGAAATTGAAAACTGCTCCCAAGGTACAGGGATAATGCTTTACAGCAGCAATGACCATGAATTGCTGGCAAGAAACGTACTTTTGAGAAATAGTATATTCTGCATATAAAAGTGAATGCCTGCGACCCATAGTTTATTTGCTTCCCTCCAGGACTAGTTTCCCACAAGACTGTCATAGTTGTCAAATTCCCTGAAACTTTTATCAAGGAAACACAACTGCGATACGTCAAAGAGGAATATATAGAGTAGTAAAGTTTCCTAAAACAAAATGATGTGGGACCTTTCTTCTTCCAAGACATATGACGTAGGACAGAAGTGATTTAGGACTCGCTGAAGAAGAATCAGCCAATTTTTAATTGGCTATCTGATTCCCAAAGAATTGAAAGAGGTCCTTGAATTGGTTAAGGAACGAGATGGTCGGAAGATCTGATGATGATAGTCACGGCGTGGAAGCTCACGAATAGTGGTTTGGGGGAAAATATTTTAAGAGCTCATAGGAACAATCTTTTTTATTTAAAAAATAGCAAATAGTTCAATAAAGAGTCCTTCTAATACCGAAGGCTTGTATCTAACCTCGAGGCATTTATTTTGGTTTTGTGTGTTTTTAGTGCCACTACCATCTAAAGTCTTTTATGTATATATATGATGATTAGTTGGACCAGAATTGTTGTTGCCAGATTTGTTAACTATAACATCATGAAAGATGGCTTGGACTTCCCAATAGCTTGAGGGAATCTTTTCTATTCAAGGTGTTCACTGACCGATAAAATCGATTAACAGCAAGAGTTAAACATACTTACTGATTTAAAGGAATGCAATTTACCATAGCACAAACTGTCTGAACACTCAATAAGTGTATGTGAATCCGGTTTCCAAGGGTTTACCTGTACCCTATTTTCGCCAAGGTTTCTATTCTCTACCATAACCCACCTTAAATGCAGTTACATAGGAGGTTCCAACTTCAATATGGTTAATATAGCGACTGATTAACACTTTTGGAGACAAAAAAAAATTGCTTTTTGAAAAACAATATGGTGGTTTATGCAAAGGACCTACTTACAGTTTTCAAGGGTCAAAGAGGCTGCTGCTGACCCCTGGTAATATGGAGTTAGTGTGGACGTACGTTTTCAGATACTTCGCAAGTATGTAGAATAGTCCGTGAGAAAAGTAGATTTTGAACCAGTGATATAATTGGTCCGGGACAGTGTAATCGTTGGTAGTGTTGTTTCATGGCAAAAGGGGATCTTGAACTTCATCAGTTAAGATGTAATTTATCCTGATAAACAAAATGACAGATTTTCTTTACACTTTCTTTACAAATATTCTTGCGACCGATGCGAAACCGCTTTCTCGCGCTGTAGGTCTCTCTGTTCAGTTTGATGTGGAATTCCAGAGAAAGCTTAGCTTTAGTAGTGGGAAGGGGTGGGATTTGCATTCCTTTCCAATGTGCTTTCAAAGCACTTATGAACTGATCTTAATCTTGTTCCATTCTTTACATGGTAATTGCTCCATCAGTGAAAGTTTGCAAAACTCGATGTCCGCTATCAAGTTATTACACGGCGATTTCACGCCTACGGATCACTTCCCACAAAAGAATAACTGCCCTGTAGCTGCCCCTAAGTAGTCTTCCTTTTCATAAAAGATTCCTTACTTCTTCAGTTTCCTAGGGTACTCAATCCATAAGCCTTCATGGTAAACTACTTCTACCCCAGCATCTAAAGTACTCCTTCTCGACCATATGGTGAAAAGCCTTTTTATCCGTTTTACCCATTTTCTCTGCTGCCTTTCTCAACTACATCGCAGGAACCTTCTGCCTCGTTTTGAAATCCGTAAAATGATGTATTTTTAAGGCTTTTGTACTTGAGTGGCATTTGAAGTTAGTAATACAAGTTTTATGAACTGAACACTGTTTGCGAAGTTCGTCCTATGTGGAGAACACATTCTCATGTTAGTGCGGAATCAGGCCTGGCTAGAGACAGCTAATTATGATGATGCAAGGTTATGTTTTTTTTACTTCCAGGATTTAAATGACCCTATTGACGTGATTTTGGTGTGGACATTGTATAAAATGTGAGAATTAAAAACTTAGTTACGTCGTGTTAAGGAAGTAGTCAAGTATCATTTTGTTCAAGAAGATCTTGAATCCAACAATATCTTGTGGAAAAGCCCCAGATGAGTATCATGCCATCAGTGATGTCAACAAATTAAGTGAGGTATCAAGTCGCCTCCAGAGAATCAAATGAAATCTTATTTAATACTAAGCCCGAGTGGAAGCATTTGCTGTTCAAGAAAGAGCGTTGTATTATGCAGCGTTTCCTTGGTACGTCCCAGAAGCAAGGTAGATTTGTTAAACTTTTTGTTATCTTTCGAACATGGTAAAGTGCATCCATGTACAAACAGAAATTGATCTGACTCGTTAAATATAGCTAGCAGCTAAGACAGTCAACCGATGCAAAGTCTTTTAAGGCATCGTTCAAAATCATCCTGCTTTAATTTTCAGACTCGCGGGCACTAAATGTTGTCCAATCTACGAAGCATGTTATTTGTGTGGCTGTGAATGCAGGGTAATTGCGCAATGGTTCTCCGAGGGTGAGGCGTGTGTTTGACAAATACATGCAGGAATCTATGTATGCTGGACGTGAGCAGAGGCAACACAGGACATCGAAAATATTGCAACTGAGGTGACTTAATGTCGAGACGCAACATGTTCAATGATCGATTTCTCTTCAGTGCTCTTGCATATTTGCTATAGAATCACAGTATTAGGGTTCAAAACAGGGACTCCCCCTCTTAGGACGAATTTTGCACATCAATGTTGTGAGCTTTTGATCTTAAGCAAAACTTTTTATCTTTCATTTTTGTAATAAAGCCAACAATATATTGCAAATCAAAGGGGTCTGTTCTTTGTCAACGGGAAGATTTCCGGATTTCACAATTACATGAATGACTAAGTATTGAGAGTGATGACAAAACTAAGTTGTAGAGCAGAGTCGTACAACATGTTCTGGCTTTAATCAGTTAACGTATTAAAGTATAGGTTTGTACCTTCAACTACCAAGAAGATTCCGTTAGGGCAGCTGCAATTATCTAGAGAAAGAAGCCTGTGCTTTGTCAGCAACAAGAAAATTTATAACAATTTTTCCTGGTTCTCAATAATAGAAGTAGCTTAAAACGTGTCACTCATGTACATGGCGTTTGCAATAGGACCATAATGAACTGAGAACAAAGTGAATTGGGATAGAAATGAATCATACTGATATAAATGGGGCTGAAATGAAATGAGACCCAAATGAATTTGGGCCGAAATTGATTTGGACTAAAATGAACGAGACCCAAATGAACTGATACCAAAATAAAGTCAGGCTGTAATGGATTGGGACCAAAATGAATGAGACCCAAAATGCTGAGAAAAACATGTTTAAATGGAAATAAATGGCTCCTACAGAGTCTAGCCATACCAACACGTTTTATGTGTTCATAAAACTTGACGTTATCTACACTTTTCTCCCTATGCTAGCATTGTAGACCTGCAATATGATGCCCTGCCCAGAGTGGCCAAGAACGCTGAGCCTCCAATTGTTATACTACATGGATTGCTTGGATCCAAGCAGAACTGGCGTACAATTTCCAAGAAATTACAAGCAACGACTGGCAGAGCGGTAATATATAATTTCTCAAGTTTTTGGGGTTTCATTTTGTCTGTGCACTTTTCTTATTGTTGGACGTCCGATAAACTTTTCAGGCCAACACAGTAGTTACTATGTTTTTGGTAATAATTAGTCTTTCGTCCGTACTTGCAGACGTATGAGAACTTAATCTCCTTGTGCTGACAGTCAATGCTGTATTTAGGAGCAATGCAACAAGCCACTTTCGTAATCATATGGTAAATGATTCCACTGGATGATTTTTGTAACTCTGACAAGCTTTATGGTGGCATTATGTTATAAATTTGTCGTGCAAAAGGCGTTCTCAGCAAAAATAACAGAGGAAAGAGCATGTCCGAATTAAATCAGACAGTACTTTCGCTCTTCATGTAATGCCGCCCTTTCACGTTTGATACGTGAGGCTGACTCATCATTGGTAACTTGTAGTATTACCCGTAATATTAACCGTTTAAGGAACTTTCCATATAGAGCAATTCCTGCAGCAGCTACCTGTATTCCCGGTCGTATCTACTTAGTACCTGGTCACTAATCCTCAACTACCCCGCCCTTGTGCAGTTGTGCATGTAACAAACATACTCAAAAGTCAATACATAATTGTTACACATAATTGATTACTGAACACCCTTGCCCTCCCACTTCCCAAGGTTGAAAAAATTACTTTTCATTACCGCTGCTTCTACTGATCTATAGATGTTGAGAATTTACCAATTTGTAAACAAGGGTCTACTCAGCATGTTAGTAATTACCTACGTAAGACCATTTGCAGGTAGGAACATGGCCTAGATGTAACTTTCACTATGTTTTCTGCAATCCATGAAAATTAGCCAATAACCGTAGAACTTGACAGAATAGGAGTTGTGGAGGGAGAGCACCTTGTATACAGATAATTTTGAAGCAAATGGGTGTTCTTATGGGTGTGGCAAACAGACATGACACCTTGCGTATGTCATTACAATAGACAAAGCTTCTAAAAATACAAATACAACTGTTCTCGTAGACAACAAAACATAATAATATAGATAGGCAAACTTGAGTTCGAGGCCAATACGTATATGAAGAAGGTACAAGGGGTAGGGTAGAGCAAGGTGGATCTAAAGGCTTTATTATTATAAAACCACGTGATATATTGACTTCTTAGCCAGGACGGGGAATGTAAGTCATGACTTGAACAATAAGGGAAGACCAGTTAATTTTTTTTTGAACAAGTTTTGAAACTACTACGGCATTCCTACGTACTTCGTTCTGTACGCATACTGTACCTGTCTAGACGGAAAATAAAGGCACCTTAGTGGAACGTGAAAAAATAAATTTGAACCTAGCCTACTTGCCCCCCCCCCCCCCACTTTCAGTCTGCTTTACGTTTCCCCGTCCCTGTGCAGCTGTAGGCTAGAGAATAAGCACAACAACAAATAACTTAATTATCCGGAAATGTTCGGAAACGGAAGTGATCCCTAAATGTCAATTGCAACTGTGTCAAAGAAGAAAATACGTCACAACCGAATCCTAAAAGGATTCATTCTGCCCTGTCATTCTTTTTTATTACAAACTGATTACTATTTTAAGAATCAGTAAGAGTACTTGAGCATTCAATGAGACACGGATGTTTTTCTTAAACCCTCACTTCATGAGTTACGTTTCATGGCGCAACGTTCTTCAGGGAAAATCAAATCAAGTCACGATCATAGCTTATTTTGTGGTATTGTGAAACATAGAATCGAACCGGAGTAAACATCAACATCAAGACGTTTTAACTCAACAGAAGAGACCTGTACTGTATACCCATCTGAAAGCTCAAATATTCCAACGAGGGTTGTTAATTTTAGAAGGAAACTACATCAATGGTTGTTACTCTTACAACAAGTATAAAGATACAACGACGATTTTAAAATTACATAGAGAAATCACCGACAAAAAACAAAGTATGAAGTAATTTTCAATGCTCTATAGGGAAATGGGCAAGGAACAAGTGTTATTGATACTAAAATAGTTCGTAATATTCATTGAATGTGTCATCCACGTCCTTTTCACACAGGGCGGTTTGAAATCTTTCACTTCAAAAGCAAAACGTTTTTGACACGACAAACGTGCCTCGTTTCCGATTATTTAAGGCTAACCTCGCATTCTTGGTCGAAAGCCTAAAAAATCCTAGGCCTCTAAATTTTTGGCCTCTAAATGTGACATATTAGGCCGTACCTTAAGTAGGCCATGATCTGACTGTATTTCGTGTCGCTTTTTGTGTACTTTTAGTCACTTTTATTGCCGAGATACAAGTGGGTTGTTGATGCAATGTATCTATTTGTGGAAACATGCTGCTAACAATCATATCAGCAAGACACCCACCTAGAGTAGATTGTCACCTTTTTCTTGTTCTAATATTTTGCTTAGCTGGTATATATGTAATTTATGTTATAAACAAACGATTTGTATTGTTGCATATACAATCCCTTACAGTGACGCTTTACTCGCCTTTTTCACTCCCGGGAACGAGCGTATTTCCGACTTTATGTCATATTCTTATAGTACTCATTGTTGAGATCTATCGTCTACTGTATGTACTAAGTACAGATACTACTATCCTATGCCCCGTTATTCCAAAATCTTTACAAAATGCAGCAGCCGCAAGTGGGATTCAACCTCAAGGAGAAGAAGACAATCTTAACTTAGCGGTGTTTAGGGTCAGCCAATAGAGAGTTTGAGGATGTTTGGCCACTCTTATAAATATGAGTGAATACTAGACTGTCAAAAATATTGCTGCTTGTAGATATATTACCATAACCGCTCCTGCTACGTTGCCTATAAATCCCTATTTTTTAGAAAGTTTTCACATGTATAAGCTACATTTAAATGAATGAAGGGATATCACATGGTCGTTATTTTGTATATATTGCAATGCATACAATCCTATCTATTTCTGTTTTCTTTCTTTTTTTTTTCTGTTTAAGGGTTTTATTTCGTATGGACTGCCAACCATTACATCCTGTCGTGCTGTGAAGTATTGCTCGTACACCCCTTCCCATTCAAGGCAGGCACAAGGGACAGTGGGAAAACATGGGAAAAAATTGCATCCCACCTTAATACCCTAGAGGCTGTTCATCCTAAGTTTAATGTGACACAACGAATAGTGACAGATAGATACCGATTATTGGAGAAAGAATGTAAACGGAAGATTTCTTTATAAGAGCGGGCAAGTGGTATAAGCCCTGAAGCTACAGAGTTGAATGGTTGAGCTTTAGAATTCTGCTGGCCAAGATGAAGCAGCAGAGGCAAAGAAAATTGCTGCCGACAAAGACAGGGTAACTGCAGAGGAGATGCGAAACAAGGCCACAGAAACCTTGGGTGAAACGAACAACAAAAAAGTAGGGAAGGCAATGGAGAATCTTTCAAACAAAAGAAAAGCAGTGGAACAGAAACTCTGTCTTCTCTTCAAAATAAAAGCGAAGCGGAGATGAATATAAGAAAGCAGGAGCTTGACCTGAGACCATGAGAATTTACTGCTACACAGAAAAGGCATGGTGAAAACACGTGGAAGCAAACTAAGCTGATAAGTATGGTGCATCAGCAGCAACAACAGATGTTTGCTACCTTACAGCATCAAATGCAGCAGATGCTGATAGCTCTGATAGCTAAACAGCAGCAACAGCAGCAGACGATATTATCTCTGCTGCGAAAAAAGACAGATTGGGGGACTGATTTAAATTGATTAAGTTAGGGTCTCTGAGTGTTTGTGATTGTTGCTGGGGGGGTTCTTGTATTTGAGCTTGTGGGTTAGGTTAGGGAAAGGGATGGACTAAATATGAATGGACCATTCAAAAATAACTTCAACAAGCAACGTGTGATGGTGGAGCCTACAAAGTTGACAGGAAATCAATATTATGACACTAACTTCTAACATCCAAAATTTCATATCCCGAGGTTGTGTTAATGTTGATGAGAGGAGGGTGAGTCCTGAACTCTTTTGACATCATTTGTGAGTGATCCGTAATATGTATCTATAAGATTCTTACATGTTTTCAATTTATGGTTCCTTGGAGGTTCCCTTTTTCTGTTATAAATTGATTTTTTTACTGTAATCATTACATAGCTGCAAAGACTACTGTATTTAGCAAGCCTAAGACAGATTAATGATATACACCTATTTTATGCCTGGTTCTTCAATTTTACTCCTGCTCTGAGGCTAGAATGTGCTTAGTAAAATGCTTGATTTCTGACTAATAAGGAACATAGAGGTGGTCATTTATTTTGGTTTCAGCAATACACAAAATGCTGTTGAGAATGAATTGTACACTACAACTAGGACTCTGTGAAAAAGAATATAGCATGTATGTGTCTTTCTTATTTTAGTACAACATTATCTTGTTTACTAAACTACTGAAGTGTATTTTCTATAGCAATGTAAAATGATTCATCCAAAATACAATGCCCTGAATATTCAACAAAATTTTTCAGGACAAGGTGGAGTAGGTATTAAAATAGTAGGCAGACAGAAACATGGTCCATAACTTTATTGCCCCCTTCCCCTAGAAAAACAACTAACCCACAACAACAAAGCAACCTGACTATGGTTTTAATCTTACGTTGTGATATCTAAAAATTTTTTTTACGATTACGATTTCTGTTGTAAGAAACTTACTGGTTTGTCATTCAGGTATCATATCTCTTATTACAATTTGTTGCTTACATATTAGTCCTAACTTGGGCAAAAGGGGAACATGGTGGCCTGGTTATGTTAATCATAGGGGAGTACTTTCTGAAAGATATTCATATAGTAGAAATGCAATCATCATATAGGAGAAGAAACGGAATGATACTAAAATAAATTACTGTTAAGATAGGCAAGATAATCTTCCGTGCTTAATTGTAGGGGGTTGAATAAGGAGCAGATGTGGCTATTTTAATAATTTTCTTGAAATGTGGGTAATAATCATGTTCTAATGGGGTGATTTTTAAGGACTTTCAGCCGCGATTTTTCGTTAAAATGTCATTAATTTTTTAAAACTGTAATTTGCACAGAAGAGTAAGGGAAATTTACAGTTGACATCATCACATGGGGTTTGGATACCTGTTTAAATGCGACATTGAAACATCCATTTGACATATAACATCCTTTGCCACAACTTAACTAGTTTGGTAAATTGATGACACTAGTACTATTAGGAACCAAAAGTTCATTCATGCTTACAGGGATGCGGGGAGGTGAATTTGATGTCAATTGTAAATGAGTAACGATATTTAAACTTGGGAATACTGTTCTAAAAAATGGGGGTCTACATCAAAGATATTTGATGTTATAGACTTGTATAAGCAAGTGCGGGCCTTTTGAATCAATGCACAACAAGCATACATCTTCCCAACTGCACTGAGACCTATTTTCAAGTTCTTCTTAAAATCAATGTGGGGGAAATAATGTGATGAAGAACAAAAATAGGTTTTCAAAGTAATGTACATCCTCCTTTGCTGTGAAGATATGTTTGTCTTGGCACACTTGAGTAGAGAAATCAAGTTTACGCATTTCTGCGGCTGTAATCTATTTCTTCAAGACTTCAATATCTTTTTCCCATTTCCTCTTTTTGCATTTCCTAACGTAAGAAAGCGACCATTGCTGGATGCTTTCTTGTAAGCTTAATATGGATTCTATTGGCAAGGGCACAAAAGAAGGCTTCTTGCTAGCAATAAACTTGAAAAATGTCATAGGAGAGTTAATATAACTCTTTATCATCCATGGTCTTCAAATCGTTTCGAAATTCTATAGCCAGTTCTTCCATAGGAATTCCTCTATAAACAGATGGAAGATTATAGTCAAGCAAAGAACAATAGTTGTAATCTGTTTAGAATGATGTTCAGCATCTTTTGCCATTTTTAAGGCCACCATCAGGAGACATCGGCCACTCGTCGAATTCCAATGACCGTCTGTCTTTCCAAGACACTATTTTTTGATCTTCTGGCGAGGATAGACCGTCGCTTCTTCCTCTCTTGTTGGTTTTTTGTGCTCATCGGCTGATGAACTGTCTTGTGATACATCCGATTCAAAGAGTTGGTCTGAAGTATATTAAGGGTAACTCTGTTTGGACTACTGGTGAGCAAAATATTGTTTGCTTTTGCATAAATCTTTGCATTGGCAGGTCAGGCCTCCAGCTATTAGGGAGCTGTTGACGAGTGTGACTCTAACAAGCTAGAGGGCTGACGTAGTGTATCCACAGTATCATTATTTATATGATGGATATGGCCCTTCAAGCGTATACAATTGTCCCGATGAAGGTACTCATCTGACAGTTTCGCATTCTTTAAATACCATCAGTATTTTTTATTATTTACTTGCAGAATAATCCTGAAGATAAATGAAAAATGTTAAAATCAACGGGGGCGAAATAGTTGACTGTGCCCCCAAATACCTACTTTACACTAGTTCGCCCAGAACTCATATGCTGTTCCTGTTCCGGTGTAAATCTGGCTTCCCGGTAAGTTGCCATTAAATTCACGTGCAAGGGATAGGCTGGGTCGTCTTATGTGCACATGGGTTCTCTAGCTATCGTTTGGGAATGCTGTTTTAGCTGTGTGAGAATACCAGACATTGGCAGGAGGGCACTGTCGTGTCTTCTGCCCTTCCCTGGTCCATTGAGGTTGGTGATTTGGCCATTTGGTGGAACCACCGACTGAAATTTGAGGGCATGTACCCTTTTTTGGCCGTAATCAATCACCCTCTTGTCTCTCACCGGTCTGCAAAAACTGGGCGAATAGTTCCATCAGTAAAGCTTCAACAGTTGGCTAAAGGGGGTCCTTTTACATGGATTGAATCTGCAAACTTCCAAATAAACTGGAGAAAGCCATGGCTGCTACAGTGATCACAATTTCGGCTCATTGAGCTCGTAGATCTGATCCAGAAACACAGTTGAACATTAAACTTAGTTGATGCCTTAAGCAAATCTTGGGATGAGATCGGTGTATCGACATGTATATGCCAGCCTCTTCAAGAATGGGCATAAAGCTTCCAACGCATCAAACTGTGTTTGATTATCAGTTTCAAATGTCTGTGGCATTTATATGGCATCATACTGTCTCATTATGTCTCCTTTCTGGAATTGAAATTCGACTAAGCATTCATCATTAGTCAACTCGTCCAAGTTAAAGTCATCGTAATTCCAGTAGGGTATAACCGGATTGTTAGATCTATTCAAGTCGTCAAGTAGGTGGAATATCTCGAAATCGATGAAGTTAGCGTCGTGAGCTAGAACAAACTGAGCTCACACTGAGCAAATTTCGTCGAAACGTCAACTACGTTAAATCCAAACTTAATTTTGCCAAGCATAGCTATATCACGCCTACCACAAGGTAGCATTTCTAACCATTTGCGAAAGAAGTAGTGGTATACATAATAATAATAATAAATCTTTTACTCAGGGTGATCCCGTCAGCTATGTTTATTAAGCTGCTATCAATGGAAGCCTTGCCATATATAAAGGAACTAATACAACTTTTTGCTTTCTAAAAACTAAAAGAATTCAAGATTGAGTTTAAAAATATGTCCAATGCCCTTCAAATACAGAATAAAAAGATAAAGCTTAAATAATGAAATGTTACGATGGTTTAATGGGTATAATGTTCTTTAAATCCTCCGTGAGGCATTTTAAGTGCAAGTCCTCCTTACAATCATCACATTTAAATTGCCTTTGATTTTTTTCGGATTTATTTGCTACAGCCAGAGCAGTTTCGTTTTGTTGTCGGTCCTGGCATAGCTCGACATATCCGGCAAGGAAGAGAAGAATCATCAAGACTCCGCGACATTTGTGGTCGAACCCAAAACACCACCGATTTCCGGGTTATCCACAGTGAAGAATGTACAAATGTTTACTCGAAATCCCATATATCATCGTCCTCTATTGAATGTGTAAGTGCACAAGAAGTTGTGAAACTGCACGTCCTACATACAAACACTAGTAGGATTATCAATATAAGGATCAGCCTTTCTAGAAACAAGAGCGCCATATTTCTAAACCTGAGAAAAAAACTGGTTCTCTTTACAACCTTATGCACTTTCCCTTTATTTGCCATTCAGAAGGTACTCTCTCCTCATTATCATGGTAATGCTAGTTAACCATGTCAAAAGAATAAGGCTTAGGAAGGTATACATGGATCCGTCTTTCAGATAATGAAAGGCAAAAGTCAGTAGTAGGAAATTCGAGAGTACTGCAACAATAGAAATGAGCAATAACGGGAACCAATCAGAAGAGAGTAGGGATGCCACATAATTGGGAACAATGCCTATTGTTCAAGAGGGCTTAGCAGCGTACCAAGGGGGTGACGTCATCCGACAGAACAAAAGATGACGCCTAGTGCTTTTGTTTGATAGATATTTGGGATAGAGGACGCGCGCATGCGCTTATGTATTGTATGCAATTGTAACTGTATCAGCTTTTACGAGAGAAGTTATCTTGTTGTCCGTACTTAAAGTGTATGATATTATCCAACAGAATTAGTAGCTACTTTTTTTTTCTTTTTTTTTTTCCTTTTCTGTAGAACGTGTGGTAACGCTTACATGGTAAGGAAACAAGACAGGGGAAAAAAACTCTACAAAGACATATAAAATAAAAAAGCCCCACAAACAAACTACAACACAAACACCAAGAAACTACAAGGATGTATTGTATACATTGCTTTATTATCCTGGATGCCTTATTATTTACAAGTGTATGGTAGCAGGCTTTAAACTATTTACAAAAGCAATAAGAAAAAACCAAACAAAAAAAACAAAAAAACCCAAAACAATCAGTGTATCTTAACACTGTCCACAGTCTCACTCTGTGTATGAAGAATACCAGGAATTGAAAGATGGTCTTCTATTGTATTTTCTAGGTATGAAGTTGGGCTAAGCTCTTTAGGGTTGTGCGATCCTGTGATGCCCATAGGGAAGTGATGACACACCATCGGAGAGGATATACCTTTTACCATCATAACAAGAGAGAGAGGTTTTATTGATATTGGAAGTGTTTAGGTGATCGTGCGAGGAGCGGATCTGGTTCATGGAGTGGTGTAGTTTTTGCCTGGTGAAAAGACAGTCCTTGCAGTCTTGATGTGTGAGTTGTTGTTGAACAACACATTTCTTCACGCCTTTTGCTGTCTTCTTTTCCTCATCGCTGTACTGGAGAGAGTACATCTTAGGGCGGAGACCCACAAACTCAACCATAGGCACCCCATGAAGCTCATCTTTAAATTTTCCCAAAACTTTCTTATTGCTATTGGAGTGGAGTGGATGAGATGGCGGATATCCGGAGAAGTCAAAGAGATGCTTGCTTTGATGCATATCGGTGTAGAGATTAGGTGTTTGGATGCTGTAGCATAAGGAATCTGTGTCAGTGAAGAGGAGCATGCTTGTTGATCCAGGATATCGAGCTTTTACATAGTCGTAATGGAAGTCGTACATCAGTGTTGTGCTGATACTTAAGATAGCCAGGCCAAGATAGATAGGGCGATTTAGGAGAACTGAAGTCTTGTACGACTTGACGGCTACAAGAGAGGGTGTGAAGATTTTGAAGGATCTAAAACTGGGCTTTTTAGTGACAAACTTCATGCGTTCAGGATGGGAGATAAGTTTGATATTCTTATGGTGGGGTATGTTAGTAGTAGGAAAAGTGAGAGTTCAACCCCCCAAAATAAGGGGCAAAATGAGGGGTAATTTAGGGGCAATGAGAAGCGGTTAAACAATAGAAAAAGACGGCACCAACAAAGAGTGGAGTAAACAAAGGAAGAGAAAAGAAAAGCAAGCGCTGTTGTTTGTAGCTGTTTTTCAACTCATGATGTAGAAGTTCTTTTCTTATGGTTTTACATGTGTGAAGTAGTACAGAGCGCTATTTTGTTTC
>JAAAKL020007913.1:0-16416 GCA_010016065.2 Carybdea cf. marsupialis auct. non (Linnaeus, 1758)
TGTGTTGGGATAGCCCAGCCTTCTCATACATGTGTCATGATGAACATGCTTGAAGAACACGGGAAGGGTAAAAGTGAATGTGGTCTACTCAGCCACTTTCACTCTAATTCACAGAGTGACTTGCTCAACTAATCTCATTCGGGGACTCACAAATATATATTTTATCTTCTTCTTAGACGATTTTAGATTCCTATTGTTTTGAGTGAATCTGGAGGCAACAGTTGCTAACAAAAATTATGGCTTCCTCTTAACGATTTTCAAGATATTATTGTATATAATCCATTTTGCTGAAATTTGATTTTCTACTATGCATCATAGGTAGGAAATAGAGACTCACAATTACAAACTACAGCAACAAAACATTTTAGAGCCTTAAAGTGGATTACCTATCGTACTAAAACCGTTCAGGGCTGATAGAAAGCGATATAAAATTTCTAATTATTTGTCACCAAAAATTGTTGCTGTTCTCATTTGATACATCTACATATATACAGGGAAGGTACATCAGAAATCATTCCAGGAAAATATCTTTTTCTGTGTTAGTATGAGCGATGTTTGATCCAGCGACATAAATACGATAACAAACGTTTTAAGTGTATACGGCTCATTGGCGGCAGTCAAACATGAATGCAATGACGGGAGTTAAAGGTTCATATACCTAGCAAAACGTTTCGAGGATTTTTATTAATGATTTATTCTTACGTGTTTCATACGATCAAAAGCAATTATTTATACCAAACATTTAATGCGAGAGAGGCAGTGGTTGCAGTGTTGATATGTGGTATGGGGAGGATGACTGAAGACTCTCCATTGGATTATTCATCTGCCCTCTGTGTTGTGCAATTTCTGTGCATAAAACATAAATATGTGGTAATGAAAGCATTACTAAAATATTTCCCAATATTTGAAAATCCCACCAGAGTTATATTGTCGACCTTTTCTTTAATGTCGCATATCAGCAGATCGTTATGTGATACTGTGCAAAAATAGCCTTGCTGTACAAGAGCTTTATCCTCCACGTCAGATGATTGTAAACATCCAACTGGCCGCTGGTCTTGTATTCTCCTTCCGGAAATAAAATTTAGTGGGCAAAAAGATGCGACCTTTTATATATGCCATTCAGCCATGGTTCCTCTGCTGTGTTTCTTAAGTTAGGTATTCGCATTATAACTTTTCATATTTGATGCCACATTACAGAGAGCAATTGTTTTATCTAACTTTAGCTTAGTCAGTTCTGAAGCAAATGTTTGATACCCATTTTTTTCTAAAGGTTTACCAAACGGACGTTGATGATCAATGTCTCCCACAGATATAATCCTGTACTTCTTATTTTGTCTTAGATGTCTCTTTTCCTTACTGTCATTCATTGCGATAGGCTCCTTATCTACCCTTAACTCTACTTCCTTTTGACTCTCTTGTTATGAGACTGTTTTCAGTTAGTGATGAGACCTATCACCATGTTTCCTTATCATACATCCTAGAAACTTGCCCATTCCTAATTTTCCAGTGTCGTTTCCTTTTGGTTTTTGCTTTCCTTGATATATTTCCATTTAATGTATTTTCAGCCCACGATGTTATTATTATCTTTCTTTCAAACTCATCTCAGGTTTAATAATCTGATTTTACATATATTGATGAACAAAAGTTCAAGACGAAACCCAAAATTTAAATAAAATGCCGATATCATCGCATTCAAACATTATTACTACAATACCAGTCAACCATTTCGCTGCATTTCCCCTTTTTCCTAAATGGTTGTAACATTTGTCTAAAGCTAACTAGATGAAAGTTTAAAATGGCGAGGCTAGATCTAGAACCAGACTAAGTAACTAGCTGACTAACTAACTTACTAACTAACATACTAACTAACTAACTAACTAATTGACTAATTGACTAATTGACTAATTGACTAGTTAACTAACTAACTAACTGATTAGTTAACTAACTAAATTTCTAACTAATTAACTAACTCTCTCACTCACTAGCTAGCTAACGAACTAAATAACTAAGTAATCAATTAGCTAACAAACTATGTCTCACTACGCTAATTCACTTAATAACGCATTAACTCAGCAACGCAATTTACTTCTTGGCTTTATAGTTCACTCACTAACTAACTGCCCAACTAGCTACCTGACTCACTAACTGCTCAACTAACTAACGAACTAAGTTACTGAACAACTGACGTACTTGCTACCTAACTATCTAAATAACTAAAGAACAAACAACCAAAAATAAAAGAGTTAAGGATCTAACGAAAACTAACAAAATTGAGATCTAACAAATTAACTACGCCACTTAAATTAACCAGGTAACGAACCTAGTTATCACAACAAATTAAGTCATTAAAAGTTGGCTAGAGGTAAACTCTTCATAGCCTTTGAGTACGTAAGGGAACAGGCCCTTAATAAATGACAGAGATGTTGTTTCCAGATAGCCCGAGCAGAGATACACATAGCGTTTAAAATAGGTTACAAGTACCATTTTGAATTTTACAGGTCAGAAAGGCACTTCATACATAGGGGATAGCAATCATCGACAAGTTCAATAATAGTTGAAGTCACTAAAAGTACTAAGGACACTTAGAAGACGAATGCTCTAAAAAACCACTTATTCCTATAAAATTTGAAAAATAACAAGATAAGTAGATTCCTTTTCAAACAATTGGTTTGCCTTTCTTTTAGTCTTTACAAGGTTTTTCTCAGTGTCTCTATAAATGGGTCATTATAGAAACAAATTAAATTTCATGATTGTAATCTTGATTAATCAGAAGTATGTTGATGTACAGAAATTTGTTTATTAGTACCCTGAGTAACCGAAACATGTCACTTACATGGATGTTACTTTCAACATCGTGCTACAACCCTCTCATGGCAATATGTTCTTTGCGTTGTTCTACCTTCATTCCAGACTTTGCTGGGATCAGTGTCTGGCAAAAACTGTTTGCACCAAAATGATTCCATGACTCCAAATCGAGTTTTGGATTGTAATAAACCTTTTAAACACATCTTATATCAATGTCAGTTGCTATATCTTGTCTTAAACTTTCTTACACACTTCTATTTAGGAGTAAAGGCATTTATGTCATCTACCGACTGTATTTTCATGTATAATTTTGTTAGTGCATTTTTGTTTTGTATGTCTTATTTTCTTTTTGAAATGGAAAAAAAGTATATCAACGTTCAAACAATCACTATATGACGTTTTTGTGAACCTTATAAAATACAAATCCTTTTAGTAATTATTGCTGTGCTAAAGCAGCTAATCTCTTTACCGTCCCTCTGTTGGGTCCCGTTGAAAACAACGTCTAGCAGATATTAGTGCAAATTTTAAGCAGTTGCATTTAGTGAAAAACCTGAAAATTTTTCTGTATATTCCGTTTTGTTGTATGTTAGCGATAAACTTCTGTATGTTAGCGATAAACTTCACTGTACTATTACTTTAGGATGTGAGCAGGCCATGCATCTCTCATGTAGACAGAGATGATAAATTAAAGGTTACAACTCTTTAATAAAATTGTTTAATGAAAACAAGGATTACGTTCAATTTTATGTCAAAATGCATCAATACTAGCTACTTTTGTTTTTTTGTATTCTTGTCGCAAAACATGTAGCGATGCCAAAAAAAAGGAAAGTTTTAGACAGAATTCGCAATTTTTTTAACCTCTCTCTTTTTAACGCTCCCTCTGCAGGGATGTAATTTTATTAACGCCCCAAGCAACACTTAGAATGGATACCCAATCTATTAGCCTAAAGACCAGATTGGTCAGCTTAGTAAGCAACATCCTTCCCTACAGTAGAAAAATGTTCCTCTGACATAGGAGGAAGGGGGCATTCATTTATATCTACATTCACAGCAGGCTCCCTTTGGTAGCATGGACGTTGTTACCCCTGGTATGATGGTATTGAAATTTCATGAACTGGAGGTTGCAAAGGGTAATTGGAGGTAACGATTTTAATATAATATCATTGGGCATGTTATAAAACCATGAAGTAACATTGGATGGAAGAGGCAGAAAAAAATTGCAGTAGGGGAGGGATAAAAATCATCAGATTTCGAGGCTAGATTAAAAAACGTTGGAAGCTGAAGGCAATGGTTTATAAAATGATGTATGATCTGACCACTTGCGACGAAACCCTACTTCTTTCACAAACAACTCCTCTTGCTATGCCTATTGGTTTCGCCAGCGATGCTGTTGATGTGCGGTCTTGCGTAATATCTGTAAAACCGTCATCGCTATTGTAAGACTGGTTGTTATAAAAACAGCAATACAAATATAACTTTTTCATAATTTCTCACTGGGGAGAATGGATACAAAAGAACATTGACAATACCTTGATGATGTATTCAAGTAAACTACATACGATGGCAGTGCCAGTCAACCTTGATGACGTCATTGTACAAACGTGAGCACAAATAGAGATTTGAAAGAGAGTGAGAAATGTATAGCTCTGATTCTCAATGCTGTTCAATAGCTTTTCACAACATACAAAGTTAAATTCACAAATTTTCTTGTATCTACTGAATGAAGTACTCAAGTGTGACGTCACAACACACGTCAGAACTTTGCAATGCTGCATACTTGATGTTGATAATAGCTGGTCAGTTAAAATTGGAGAAACATATCTTGAACGCGGAGATACGCCCTCTCTACGTTTGAAGCATTTATACTAAAACATTGACAATAAACTAAGCAAAATTAACAACGTTTACTCAAGACCTTTTGCACATTTGAGGAGTTGTCACTCGCAGCTTGAATGTGGAGTGAACGCAGTATGATATGAAAAGACCTATGATGCCACTGCAATTTACCAGAAGGTTTTTGATGACTAAAGGGTATTGGACGCCATTACTTTGCTACTGAATAGTATAATGTACCATTTGTTTACATTCGACATTCCTAAATGACATGTTGATCAAGAACAGATTGTAAAAGAAGAGCCCTAGAAGTAAACAGTCATAAAAATGTCTATTTCTGTTGAAGGACACAATGCATCCTGAAAATCAAATATCGATGTCGCACGAAGATTAACATTGCACATGATGCTCTTGACCCCCACCTCCCTTCTCTTGAAGTTCAGGTTTGCTGAGATGTCACTTTTGTGGAAGTTTGCACCCTTTTCTCCATCACACTGAAACTGAATAAAAGATAATGTTTGTGAAGATTGTGTGGGGAACAACCTACGTTAAGTGCTTCGTGAAGTCATGGTCCCTGGAGTGGTATGATAGCATCAATGCTTTATCTCACCGTACCAAATAATAAATGAGGAGGGTTGAAACAACCTTGTGTTCTTTCGAAAATCACAAAACAACGCTCATCTATGAAGAGGAAGCTGAAATGCTATTTTTTCTTTTATTTCTGTTGTGAACTAGACACAAGAATATATTTTAGCTTAAAAACTGTCCGAAGGTACCTGATGCATTTTTTCGTATTCATGGCCCCATTTAAGACAGTTAAACCACCTTAGCTGGTAATATTTAATGTATTATAATGCAGATATATTAGGAAGGTAGAACATGGACACTTACTCTTATTGGAAATTAAATAGAGGAGAGAGAATAACATTGAAATAAATCGACCCTATTGCTCAAGTTATCATCATCGATTTCCCATCAGGACCCTCCTTCAAAAGTATAGAAAAGGGACCATTTAATGAATATCGTATTGACATCATTTGTTACATGCTGTTTTTCATAGGTCAGCTGATAACAATTTGCAAGGATGCTGCTCACCGCGGGAGGACGAAACTAAATACATTGTTCTCGAGCTTGTAGTAATGTGAGTATCACCCTTTCTTAAATATATCAACACTTGTCAAATGGCTGCTGTAGTAGGTAATCCATGATCCCTTAAAAATTTTGTTTGGCTGTACCTTATGCAATGGATGTAATGTTATTAGGTATTCCCTGAAGGGAAAGAGGATGCAGGGCAGCGTATAGACTTTTGAAACTAAATCAAATTTTCTTAGGAGTAGACCAATGTCAATCAGGCATGGGTGATATACAAAGTATGTTCAAAAGATGCTAAGGGTTTTCAATTCCTACCCGAACGTATTACGCATAATATTATCCATACATGAAATAAATGCTTGCAAACAAATTCCAATTCCAGAGTCCTCTTAATATACCATAGAAATAAGAAAAATTCTGTTTCACTAAAATGGACATTTGAACAAGTCCCCCGCTCCCACCATGAATACTTCCTAAACGCAGGATCAGTTGTAATAAAGAATGTTTCTATTTAGTAGTGGCTTTTAAAAAGAACATAGTTTAGACTTAAGCATCATTCTAGTCAAGCTACTGCAAGGAAAGTATTACAAATTTTTCATAGGTAAGAAGACTTTTAAAGTAGTTAATCCACATCAAATGGGATTTCTGACCCACTTCTGACGTATTCTGTGACGCTGGTGCATTAGATGACCGATTGGTTCTTCACTAAGAAAATTCGAGTTACTCTTTCAATTTCTTTTTCTAAGTTCTATTAAATATTCAGACAAAAGAATTGACGCTTTATTTTGCTTTGAAGACGTAAGAAACTGATAATTTGTGAATATTACATTGTTTTGATTTTGAAACTTTTCAATTTCCCTATCTATTATTGGACGTTGATTTGTTTAAAGAAACAAAGGTTATGAAAAGTTAACTCTCAAAGCTGAAAAAGACATCAAAGGACTCTAGGTGTAATTGTCCGAAATGACACTGCTTTCTCAATAACAACGTGTTATTCTTGTGTGCAAGCAACGTCAAAGGTACACAAACGGGGAAGACATCATACATTGCATTGGCAGAGTCTCGAAATTGGTGACTTACGCTCTTGTGTCGATGAATACTGATTAGGAAGGCAATAGAGAAACTCGTTTTGGGTTCGACATTTCTAAATAAACTACTTGCTGTCTTCTTAACATGTAAGTCATCAGTGCAGCAAAAACGCTAAACATGATAGCTTTAACAGAAACTCGATTTCGACTTAAGCATGACAAAATCTTCTAAGCCGCAAATTTCTTTTGCAGGTTTCATTAGATATTTAGCCCTTTTCGGGTATTTGACTGCTTCCCCATCATATTGTACTGTCATTTGTATGATTAAGGGTATGCTATGCGAGTAGTAAGCTTAACAGTTAACAGTAAAATTGATTTCTGATTTGGGGGAGAATACGGCAGCGGTGTGTGAGATGGAAAGTACGTAAGGAAATTACTGAAACCTAAATATGAAATCTCGGAGGATAAACTAGTACTTTCTGTTGGCGCAGTTAACGAGGGTTTCTGTGTTTGAAGGAGTTTGTATACACCTAGAATGGGCACAAGCAAAAAATGAAATATACTTGTTCAATTTATGGTGAAAGTTGTTAAATATATCGTCGCACTATAGAAAAGTGCAGTGTAAAATTTGGTACCAAAACACGGTCTAACCATATGCAAAACGAGTGAGAGGAAATTTGTTAGAGACATACTACTTAATTCAATAATTTGAAAGAATAATATCTAGATACTTGGTATCCGTAAAACTATGATATTTACGACAGTTACACATATTGCTAGCGTTGTGTTGTTTTTATATTATAGATGTATAATGAGATGTTTTGTTTTGCTATTTACGTCAGACCACGTTCTTAAAAGTACTAATATGCATATAGTACTGCAGATACATTCAAGGTAAACAACTGCTGTTGTTGTCAAATTTGATAGATGGGAATACCTATACACTTCGCAAACACAAATTCGCTTAGAAAATTTTTCTAGAGTTGCAGAAAAATCAAAGAAATTATTTCTTTTGACGTGGTTTGTAGCCATTTGCGTATTTCGTCAAATACGTAAGAAAGACTTTGATCTCAATGGTAGGGAAAGTACATCAGAAATATTATACATTACGTTGACACCAACAACACTTTTATGGTAGTTAATTAGATAACGAGTGTTACATTATCTGACAAGGGGCATTACGTATTACAGAGTAATGGATAGGTTGCGCGTACCTCTTAGGGTACTCAGGAAATATAGCATACCTAGTTTTATTTATGTTTATGAATGCAAAATCAATCTTCTAGTTACCATACTTCCTTGTTTCGTCGAGTAGCACATGGTTGCTTAACGATGACCTGCATGCGCTCCCACCAGAAGTTCCGGTCATTTACTGATTCTCACAGTTCTATGTGTATGTTGCTTATTACCTCATTCTTAAAAACAATGAAGCCGGGGTGTTATTAGTCTTCTCTTTCTTCTAGCCCCTGAAATCTTTCACAACATAACGTCAAACTCCATACGAGATTTTGTAGTTCAGAGTAAAGTAGAGATCCTGCAACATTGAAGTAAGCGGATCTTTTTCAGGATGTACTTTTTTTAGCATTCCTTTTTGTCTAGGGCACATTTATGTCTCTCCTTCAGACCCACAGCTCATAAGAAAGAATACGTTCTTTTCTTCTCTACCTAACAATCCAGCTCTTACCACTTCAGAGCCCGACCATGTAGATCATAACTTTTAACCAGTTTCACATTTGTTGTTCTGCTAAGACGACGATCCATTCAGATCTTACAAAGGTTCATCGGAAGCTTCCCGAAGGTTATCCTCTTGTGCTGTCTATTGCTGTGTACGTCTATGGGTGCAAAATCTTACTTTCGTGGCCCTTCTCACAGTCGTCAAACTAGTGCCTTCGCCATTATTTAAAAGCAAAAGGCATTCGTAAAT
This sequence comes from Carybdea cf. marsupialis auct. non (Linnaeus, 1758), assembly GCA_010016065.2. NCBI lineage: Eukaryota > Metazoa > Cnidaria > Cubozoa > Carybdeida > Carybdeidae > Carybdea > Carybdea cf. marsupialis auct. non (Linnaeus, 1758). Next base: position 8,683 of record JAAAKL020007913.1, read on the forward strand.
CAAATGTACTGATAAGTACATTGGTACTGATGAGTGAATAGTTACCAAGAATAAAACGTACCTAGGAGACGTTTAACCATTCCATTACAGCAAATTTTGAATCTAGAGGTCGGGTTCTTGGAAGCTGTGGCATTGATTAGGTTGCTCATTGCAACTACAACAATTTTATGATTTTGTCTGCAACATTCCTCCAATAAGCAGCCTCATCTTCACAAAGAGTTGTAGAATCAAATGAGAAGAATGCCGCTTTGCGACTTATTACAGTCGTTGGTGTAACAGGCTGACGAAAAACTAGAATTCTTGGAGAGAGAGAGAGAGAGAACTTCGATTTTTGTACCCGCGCAACCATCGCTCTCAAGATTCATGCACTCAGATTGGCTGTCAATATTGTCAAAGGAAACTGATTTTGCGTGTGCTGTGATCTGTTGCAAGCCTCTCTGGTGCAAGCCGGTCTGTTGCAAGCTTAAAGAAATGTTATTATCTCCTCTTTAGGGCTGAACATTCTACTGAACATTATCTCCTTTTGGCAGCTCTCCGAGAATGGTACACGGGTCAAATTCAGTTTGTGGTAGTATTGTTGAAGAAGCCAAATCCTTCCCTTATACCGTGTATGCCGAGCAATATTTTCATTAATTTATCCCTAACTTTCTATCCAAGCCTAGATATGTTCGAGAATCATGAGTAAATATTGGCATTATGAGAAGATTCTTTATCGTGAGCAAGGAAGGAGAAATATTATTTCTCCGTTGTAAGATAGATGTATAGGCAGCCTACTGAATAATTTTATTATCAACACAGCCAGGCCAATCACCAAATAAAGCACAGATAATTGTCCCTACACATAATTCACGTACTCAGAGATGGACACTTGTAGTGAGAGTTTAAAGCAAATGTACCGGAGCTATTCTCCTTGGTCATAGGATTCAACAGCATCCTATCAATTTCATAGTTCTCATTCCCAGTGAGATATATCCCAATCCTTATGAACGATATAACTTTCAAAAAGCAGCAACAATGTGAATATATCATGTTTTAATTGATAAATTACATAAGTCGACAGTAAGTGACAGAATCTATCATGGTGTGAAGGAGTAGCTGATGTTATGAGGTTAATGGATTTGAGCCTTAATTGGGCTGCAATGTCGTTGAATGAGATACAAACTCTCTTCCGTTTGTTGTTACAAAGACGTGAAATTGCAATTTAGAGAGGAAGGTAACAAAAATTGTGGAACCCTTTTGCGTGACTGCTTTTTGTTTACTACATTACCCATGGGGTGGACTATGGGATAATCGGTTATGGTAGTTCTGAATTCTCAGGTAGTTGTCAGTCGAACATCTCCTTTTAATATGAATGGCTTCAAAACATTATTTAAAAGGCATCGTACTAGGCAGGGTGCTTTGTGCAGAAAATGTTATTAAGTAACACAGTCTCATACGTCTTCTTCCGCAACTTCTAAAATTTTATGGTGGGCTCTTAGTTGCACTGCCGGGTAATGGATTGAGATGCCCCAAAAGGCAAGGGAGAGCCAATTGGAGCAGCAAATGGAGGTGGAGGTAATGCTTAGGTTTGTATGTGTAGTGAGAACTCGATCGATGACGTAGTTGGGAATAACATCTTGAATTATAGAATAAAGCTGATTTGTATTGAAGTACAAAATCCTTTAAGCACACTCTTCATTGATAGTTACTGGATACTCGGTTACTCTTCGGAGTTATATAAGCGGAAAGAGGCCACTCTTGTATACCTTGACGGAGAAGATCAAGAATTGACTTAGGTAGGAGACACTAACTCTTTATGTCTTGTCTGCAGGTACTTCTATGGTAAGTGGTCTTAGTTGGCTGAGTTTCTTCTTCTTCCTTTCATCACGTGAAGGTCCACTCGGTATGCTGAATCTCTGCATGACGTTTCTGTTTGTATTCCTAAAACTAACAGAAATTTCTATGCTAACAGTTTTTTCCTACGACTGCCACGATCTGAAACTCTCTGTCTTTAGCTTGTCAGGATAAGCAAAAGATACACTTCCACAAACTTATGTAAACACAAGAGTCGTTATTAAGACCTTGCATTATTGTTAATATCACTTTATCGACGTTTCCTTTTACTATTTTTAAAGGTGTTGGCACGACCCCTTAAAAATCAGGTTATATGCTGAATGGCTGCCATGAATCAATATATCAAAGTAAATTGAAATGATGGATTTGTAGTGATCAAATACTATAGGAATGTTTTAATGTAATGAGGAAGGAATCGGAGAGGGGGAATGTACTCATGAAGAATAGGATTTTATGGGCATAGAAGTTTCATCTGAAAATGGTGATGATATATTTTTATCTTTATTTAAAATGTACGTTTTCAACGTGCGCTGGGTAATATCTAGTTGGTAAAAAAGACAAAAAGACAAAAGTCTCTGGGTACTCCTCCTATAAGTACCAACAACTCACACCACTTCAAACGAAAGCCACTACTGTTTTTTTTATCATTAATCTTGCTATAGCTTTTCACTGAAAACATATTAAATCAACTTCTTCTTAAAAAGAAAAAAACAACTTTTAGTAGTCTCATTACAGGTTGCACCTCTTTACTACTTCCTTTCAATCCTGTGTAAAGTATCATTAATTTCAAATTTATATTTAGGTTCATTACTTGTGTCATCTCCGTTTTTCCGTAACCTTAAATTAAGAAGTTATAAATAGGGAAGCATTCCTTCCTTCATCCTGGAATTCAAAGTTATTAAAAGCCACCTTGACACATTTCAAATGACATAGCCAAGAAGATTGAAGTGAATACATATTTTGTAATTTCGCATATTCCGGTGTATAATATCTTCTACTACCTCGCGTAAACATAACATGTTAGCACGAGGTAAACTGTGTTCTTAGTAGGGACCTTGTCTGTACCTCTACTACCATCAGTGTTAAGTTCTCGTAAACCTTTCACGTTCATTGACTTCTGAATATCTCCCGAAAGTCTAATAAACGTTCATTGGCTCAGAGAAGGTGTTCATGTATTTTGTTTTAAATCAAAATGGCGTTTCAAACAATATTTATGTAAATCTATAGTAGAATACTTGTCACTCATTCTAATTCCTATATTTAATATCAAATGTTTCCACCATACATTCTTACCTTCCTATAATTATACCCCTATCTACGCATATGCAAACCATTGTAATTGAATCTTTGCTTCCAAATTGAGACGCAGAAGATTTACATTCTCTCTTCTTCATAACACTTTGTAACTTTCAAAGGGATTTATACGGATTGATACCTCTGATGGTAGCTCTTCTATTGCCAAGTCACATGGCGCAGAGAGGCTGATTTCCAAACTTCGTAGAGCTGGATGTTGATGTCCACTGCCGGCTGATTGGTAGGTAATTTAGTGACTAGAGAAAAGTGAGCTATGTTATCAACGGTAAGTATAGCTTAGCATGTAGAGCCGCTCACTGCGATTGCGTAGTACTGGGTTCGAATGCCGGTGGTAACATTTTCACATTTCTCTATTACCGTCTCAATATGTATATTGTAATACGAAGATTGCAGTATTGGATAAGAGGATGGAAAATTCTTCGATAGGTCGAGAGTTAGCCGATGAACTTGACATATTGTTATAAGTTTTCAAAGGACGACTGCGGTGAAGCAGTCACATGATAAAATGGGGTAAAGAATATAGCAATGGAAGTGGAATTATACATAAGCACAAGAAATTACTGATGTTAATTATTTGGCTCATGATTTGGGCCAGGTGGTTTTTGGCCAATGCATAAGTGGGACAACTAGTTCGTTCCGATTGGAGGAAACCTCAGAGGTAGCGGTTTAGGACTGCAACCTGGCGGAGACACTGGAACAAAACCTCCAACTGAAGGAACTGCAACACATGAACTGAGTCATTTGCTTTGTTTGCAGCAACAAGTGGCAACAATCCGATCCAAAAATTGCTACTAAAGCAAAATTGGGTTGCAGACACCTTTGCACCCAAACAGTAATTCATTACGGGCCAGACAGGATACTCCAGCTCGGTCTTGTGTATACATTATAAAACGTAAATTTAAAAATTAAACTTTGGCATCAAACCTAGAGTTGCTGTTTTGACACTATCAAAATTCAAAAACAATGCATCGTTTATACAACAGTAGGGATGTGCTGCATTTGACAATAAGAAAACGTGAAGTTCATTAAGCCATTCATCTGTCAGGATTTCCTACAAAACATTCAGTTTACGACAGGTAAAACTTTTATTGGCACGAATCGTATGCTTTATTAAACTACTTTTTAAGAGATACATCATCCATAGCCATGCTGTTCGAGTCTGACGCCAAAACATTGATATTTTTCTGCCTTGAATAAAGCATTTTGCTGAATTTTTAGTGCCCGTAAAGATTCTAAAGCTTCTTAATAAATTCTTAAAAATACCCCATAACCCTTAACGTACAAAATAGAGAATTATAATGCTAACACATTGCTCTTCATCTTCAAAGAAAGAAATGCGGTCCTTTGCATATTCTAACATTTGTAAACACAGTTGATGCCATTGATGTTAATTATTTATCATTCAATGAGTCATGGGCTTTTTCTGAGCTACTATTCGAGAGATATAAGTCCTATTTTCAGGCTACTCGAAGTTGAAATCTTTTTCTGATTTATTATGTTGGACTGCGTACCTCCAACGAAGAAATGATCAACCTTGTTTGCCGATGACTATTTTGTGCTTGATGCTTTTTCTTTCATGTTACTGGGAGCCATATGTGTAGGAGATTGTATGATACGTCGTTGATGTGATTGTGGCGGTATAGGGACTATTTTTAGATTTTCCTGGTCTCTTTGTCCATTATCTCGTTATTCCCCCTATAAAGAGTGTGGTCATTTTTCCAACACTCTTGATAGGGGGAATAACTCACAAAATTTATTTCGCCCTTTTCGACTGCTTTCTTGTGTTCGTTAAAGAACTTTTCATTAACCATGTTGCTGGACAGTCTTTGCATCTTATTTTCTATACCATGTTTACGATTCTTTCGAAAAAATAGGGTCCATTGGCTTAGATAGTATCGTGTGCAAGGTAGAGGTGATGAGAAAGGAACATCAAGCATTGTGCTGCTAGAAGATTACTAGAAGATGGTTTCACTTGTATCTTCGATGTAAAAAAGACGTGTGAGCTTGAGCGATTCCATATCTTGTTCCTGCCATAGTGTTTTTTCTCCTTAATGCTGCTTTGATGTCTTCTGGGCAGTATCTGCTTAATGTGAGGACGTCCTTCACGTGTTGTTCTTCTTTAATTAGAAAGACAGGATCAGTTATAATCGTTCTTGCTCTTCCAAATGGAGCAGTCATGACTCTGTTGCAGACTGAGGTTGGATAATGTGATGTGTCGTTGAGATATGTGTTGTTCAGAAAGATAGTGCTTATTTTCTTAAATTTCCACTCGTTCTTTTGCGTCACCTTCAACGTATATATCATTGCTATTTCTAGTTATCCCTGTATTCTAAACTAGATACTGTCCTCTTTCATGATATTATAAGCACCAATTTCAATTTGGTTACACGTCAAACTCTTGTTATAAGTGGTAGACTATCCTTTCCCTTGTGGACGATCTAAGGAGCTTTACTCACTTCTTTTGATTCATTCCTTCAAAGAAACGTTATATACAGCAAGAGTTGTTAATCGAACAGCTAAAGAAGCTATTGCTGCGAATTATATTGGTCTATTTTGGTAAAAACTTACTAAAGCACTTGCTGTAAAGGGGGAGAAATATTTTATGTTGAAGGAACAATCTGGGAAAGAAAACGTATCAGGGTTGCTAACAGACGCTCTTTGTAAAGTAATGATTTGAAACAGGAAGAAATACATTAGACAGACTTTCTAGTATCAACTTAATGTCTGGAGAAGAAATAACCAGAACTTTGAATAGAGCTCCATTCCTGGCCAAAGGACAAGACCAAGAGTCACTACAACGCACTAGCCATCACTACGCCAAAACACTAAGCGAAGATTTCAAAAGAATACTGAAGCAACATAAGTTCCTTTGCCACGACTTCCAAGCTCAATTAAACAGTGCCACATCAGGAATTCAATCGCACAAGCCGTCCCATGCTACAAAAACTGCTTTGTATTTTATGTAGATGAACTTTATCTTACAGAGGAAAGATTACTGGGTAACTGCCTCTACATCAGGTCACACAACCATTCATCCATTTAACCATTGACCCCAGATCTATCCATGCATTCATCAGTCCATGCATCCATCAATCCACTCATTCATCCATCCTGCCATCCTTCCATCCATCTATCCATGCATCTATTACTTCATCCATCTATCCATCCATCTATTCCTTCATCCATCCATCAGTTCACACAACCATTCATCCATTCAACCATTGACCCCCGATCTATCCATGCATTCATCAATCCATCCATGCATCAATCCATTCATTCATCTATCCTGCCCTCCCGCCATACATCTATCTAATCATCTACCTATTTATCTACCAAAGCACGAATCTAAGCATTTATCCACTGTTGTTGGTTGGCATTAAGTTTTTGGAACATGAAATAACTATGTTTTAAGGTACCCTAAGGTCTAAGAATTTTCTGTACAAACATAAGTAAATAGACTTATTATTATTTGTTGTTTTTCTTTTTGTAGAATGGATGTCAACTGGATAAGCGTAACAAGAAGTGATTTTCAAAGTAATTAAGAGAGACTCAGACAGAGCAAGACGACATGGCGAAGGACAAAAAAGCTGTAAAGTTATACTCTTGAACAATCAACAGATGTGAATACTAGTGTTATGTTGCGTGGCTGAGTGATACATATTTGCGGTAATCCTTTAAACGATACATATGTGGGGTAGTCCTTTAAGCGTCAATTCAATTTATCTATGGTTAATTTATGAAGATACGAAATAGACAATAAAATGCAGAGTTATGGTCCTTACCACTGTAAAAATCAGGATTTTGAGTACACTGATTCTTGGTTCCTGTGTCTCATTTTTGAGTTTCTTTCTTATGATGCCGGAAGAAAGGTTTAATGGGCAATAGTCTCACACTCTTTCCTATAAATATCCAGGTCAGACTTCTATGCAGTGCCAGAGGAAGTAACGCAAGTTCCGAAAGCTCGCCTCCAGAAAAAGCAATGGTTTTATTCTAAATATTTATATATATATATGTATATAGTACTATTGTGCGTTAAATATATACCCTAATATTATAAGGTTTTTCTTAGAAATAAACAAATTATATGATGGTTGTTATATATCAATTATTGCTCCTCTTACTGCAATAGTACATTTATACACAGGTATCTAAAAATCAAAAGTTGAGCTTATATGAATTCATTTAATGAAACATCCTCGCTTTAAAATAAAACCTATAATATCTTTTTATTGAAATTGCGTGAAAACATAAGAAAACATAAGTCTTGTCACAGTTATAAACGATTTACATATCATAAAAATCCAAATGGCAACTTTCTCACAAAATTAGCTGTTCTTCTGGGATATATAAAATTACCACATATAACGTTTGTCTCATGATGTAATCACTAGTTTTACGAAAGTGATTTTGGTTACATACTGCCAGTCTTCCTAAAGCAATTTATTTGATATATAAATCTAAGATATTTCTATATATCATATATATATATATATATATATATATATATATGTCATAAACATGAAGTGCTTGGGGCGCTGGCCCGGTTCGAACCAAGGATCTCCCACTCCGAAAGCGAAGACTTTACCA
>JAAAKL020007914.1:0-16416 GCA_010016065.2 Carybdea cf. marsupialis auct. non (Linnaeus, 1758)
CACACATACATAAATACATACATACATACATACATACATACATACATACATAAATACATACATACATGTATACATACATACATACATACATACATACATACATACATACATATATTCATTCATACATAGAACAAATGCATACAGCACTGAAAGGGTTAACTTTTATATTATACATTTGACTGTCCATAAATTTCTTAATTTCAGCCTATAACTTTCCAATGAGCCCTTGTTAAGCATCCATGTGATCAAGAACGAGACAAAAAAAATCTAATACTTGAGATATATATCAAAGCTTTGTATCTTGATACAAAAAAATTTATCATGCACTGATGTCTCTCCAGTTGTCTGAATTCTAAAATTGTGCAAGGTACATTACATTACAGGACTTTTGCCAGTATGGTGGACAAATTTCCAAAGATACTCATTTATACAAATATAATAGGGCCTAACATAAATACCATGTCAGTATTTGGACCAAATGTTGCTGTTTCTTTCAATTCTTGTCTTTGTTTTTACTTTGATGAATAGTTCTTATATTAAATGATGAAATGTTTATTACAAAACTGTCTTCAACAAAGTTAGAGGAACCACACACCTTTTTGTTTTGGGGTGGTAGGTTTAAGGGGGCTAAATTTTGTAATGGGGCCTAGAACCCTTATTGACACTATGATTTAGCTGTAGAGCTATGGGTGGTTTTATGTCAAAAGGCTTGAATTGCAAAAATTGGGGGTAATGGCCCCTAAGATCCCAGGTGGCATGGGCACTCTCATCTAGTAATACAGAGGGTATAGGCCTAATTCTTTACCATTACTCTGATCAGCAACAAATATTCAACTATTGCTTGTCATTTAAATTGATTAGATCATTTGCAAATATTCCTTTATGTTATATGATCTCTATTCAGATCCCTACAGGAGACTTTCATTGAGGTTGAGATTCCTTTGAGGTTCCTTAGTGTCCTAAGGGAAATGGGGTTTCGATGAAAGGAGCAAGAAGTGCAACACTGAGAAAAGAAAGAATGTAGGCATATAAACTGTCAATGTGGTATCAAAATATAGACAAATTTCAAATGTTCAGCTATGGTATCCATAGCAATTTTATATTTTTCATTGACAACTTGTGTTGAATTAATGTGGTTCTGGTACCTGGTAGGGTGTGACAATCACCGGAGGGTCGGTCTACTACAGCTGTTTAACTATGAAAAGGTCTCAGTATACTTTTCAATATCTCCGTCAAACATCGACCTGTGGTACAGTTATTGTGATTTAAGTACCATGTAATCTAGGACAGTGTTCCAGCCAATATGCAATGATTTGCTTTAACGGGCGAAGAAAGCAAGATATAATTATGCCTTCATGCACGAGAACCATCGTTACACAATTTGTCAACTCCTAGTGTCTCATGCTCGTTTTCTTTCAGTGATCAGCTGTAACCTTCATACAATGATCACTGCACCAGCGTGCACATGAGAACAGTGTAAATTAGATTAAAAGGTTATCATATCAAAAGATATTGGCAGCCGGTTTGTTTGTGGAACAGGCATGTAAACCTCTTGGCACCTTACATCTGCTTAATTCAATAACTTTGTGTACTTAGTTTGCTATATACATATTTCTGGTGTGCTGATGTAATTTGGTCACTGCATTATCAACAAGCAAACTCTCACGGTTATTAATCCAAGGGATGTGTCACTGTTGAAGTTCCGCAACTCTCACTGCATTGACACTCACTCTAAAATTGAGTCATTTATTTTTGTCCGATCAAACCAACTGCATTTCCTCTTTGCAATCATGATGTTGCATTACAGCAAATTATTTCAAACGATAGCAATGGAACATTGATGTTAAAATTCATCAACAAATAAATCACCATGATCTACCAAAAAGAATAATCTCGTTCATTGTGGTGGATCTTCACTTCCATTCGAGATCTGGTCGAATTGAACAGGAATTGCATTTCAAGACCACCCCAACAATTGCAATTGTGACCAGTATGCAGAAATGTTTTCTTTAAGAAAGCCAGCGTCAAGATGAGAAAATGTTCCTATTACAAAAACGAGGCAAACAAAGATCCTTCTTGTTTGTGCCTTCATATAGTTCGACTTGAGAGAAGACGTAGGCCTACTATTGAATGCTCATGCAGTCCTAACACGCACTCAGTTAAAGCGAGTATCAAAATATTTGAAGGATTGCATTTTACACCCCAAGCTTTTGCGTTGAGCATTGGTTGCTAGTCAAAGAACAGTCCGACGATCTGGTTGTTATAGACAGTATGTCAAACTGCACAGATACAAATCATGAAGACTAGAGCAGCATAAATCTGCCACTTTTACTCCAGAATTTCACACCTCACATGATCCTCACGCTGGAGTAAAAACGATTATATTTGTTGTTCTTTTGGTTTTTTCAATTGTCTATATGGACTATACATCATGTATACCGTAACATACATGGTAACATCGAGCAAAATACACGGCTCTTGGCTAAACCTATGAGATGAGCTTTCACCTAAATGCCACCATATGTATTTGGGTATGGCACGCACTGACCGACGCTTTGGTTATACTCACTAACTGAAAAACTGAACTATGTAGCTATGAATAAGATAGATGGCTTAGTTTCTTTGCTGTAAAGATTATCACTGTTAAGGGAAAATGTGGAGGGTGAAATGTCTCTGAGAATGGAACAAATCAGTCGATGTATCGCAACTATATAATAAATATGGATGGACGGACAGGTTTCGAGCCTCCAAACGGGGACTGGATAGAAACAGTTCGAACTCCCAGTAACATTGTCATCCGTTGAAATATATTTATCATGCGATATGAGGGTGACACCAGGCAATAGTCGCCACGATCCTTCAAGTCATAATTTTATCCAGTTAGGAGGGGTATTGCGATATCATGAAATCATCTTTCACAGCAAACTTACTTTACACGTCGTTTCCTAAAACGAAGCCATCAATGAAATGCGTGGTCTCGTGTTCCGCGGCTGTTTCAAACTGACGACTTGGCTTGTTATCATAATCAACAAACTTGTTTATACAACGTCTCGACACGCATGAACACTAAAAGAAATAAAAGAGGCACCTACCTTCCAATCTGTTCCTCCAAGAAATAATAATCAGGGAAGCTTCCAACAAACACAATGTTATCTGCATCCATTCTTTATGAAGTTCACAAGAAGGTGATATGCAACTCCCTCACGTAATACCTTCACTAATAGTTTACTTCGAATTTATCTCCAAATAGCAACTTCTAATAAAACTGTACCCTTGATAACTAACATTCTGTTATCGTATTCGCTAACGTAACTATATATTAGTTTTAACTTTAAATCTAAGGTATTCGGACCATCACCATTGCAAGGTTTCAGTAAACATGGACATCTTATGAAAATGTTGAAACATTGGATATTTTCTTGTCTAGCATGACCCCCGTCTCTAGCATCGCTCTCAACACTGAACGGCATTAGCCAGAGAAAACACTGTTTTGCAAGGATGATTTTTCCGGAAGGAAATTGGATTTGCTTCTGCCTCCAGTTCAACAAAATTCCAGCTGCCAGCCTACTGAGAGAGCGAAATCGGAGATTTCTAGTAAACAACGAGGGGTAAAACACGTTAAAGAAGCGAAAACTCTACTAGGGCCCTTCAACACAGGGGGCTAGGGGACGGCCCATCCACGTTTTACAGTATACAATATTCCAGTTTCAGGAATCTCATAATTTTAAGACTAAATATATAATCTTCTGTTCTCAAGATATAACTGAATAAAAACACTTAGAAACTGAATAATTGCATTGGTTATCGCTAGGATAATGATCATTGTGATATTTCAATATACATCTCATTTCCTCTACAGTTTGGGGTCTAGGTGTTACTAGGAAACACAAAAATCGTTGAATCTCTAGTTATGCAAGGAACAGTTAAGGACAGATTATTTTGTCTCGAGAGCATAAATGACTTGGAAAATATCTATCCGCTATCGGAAGCAGAAGGGGCTGGGGTCATGACTCCCAAAAGATAAGACTTACCCTGTCAAAAAAAGCTTTGTAGGAAACTCTTAGACAAATTCTCCAGGTGAAAAGCTATAATTCGACCCCCCCCCCTCCCTCTAAGTTTCATGCTGGTGCCAGACGTAAAGCGTAGAAAAGAATAAGGTAAAAGGGAAGGTATCATCGATTGTTGTTACTGATAGTTAAATAATTGAACTGTAATCGGGGGAGTGGGTTCACCATGATTAACTGGGGGACTTGTACACCGTTTCTGCAATAAATGTCTCACAATTGTCGAAATCTGACATTAAAATTGTGGTTTGTCTTATGAATAAGGCTCCGATCGCTTGAAGTTATGGGCCATGTCATCATTGAAATTTTTTGTTGTTATTGGAAGGAAGAACTGTTTTGGAACAATACAAGGAACAATAGCAGGGTTCTTGCCTGGATTCCTCCGTGGGAAGATAGAGTTAGCAATAACTCTTGCTGGCTGCAATTCGAAAGTCATTTCCACGCTGAAGCTTTTTGATAAACTTTGGTCCCCTTGCTCCAGTTGGAGGAGGATGACCGCGCTATTTCCATAGCCACAAAGGAGGTATGTAAATTCCTTTACCCCCGCAGAGCTGCAAAGAAAAATCGGTTGGGTTTCTTTGCGACAGAGCTCATTCGTGGACCTAGTTTGCTTCACTTGGACGTTTGAAAGGCAAAGAATACGTTATGTATACACTTGCGGACGGGGGAGTATGGGGGCAATGTGCCTGCCGAAAATTTCTGTAAAGTCGAAATTTCGGTAAGAACCATCGCCCATATTTCGGGTGTAACTGGGTAACAGATTTCTGGAATACTGGTATCCATTTCTTTATCTTAAGTAAAATATAACTTCAAACTATCAAAATAGAATTTGCTCACATATCTTAGATCTAAAATTCGGGTAGAAGTTGACATAGTCTCTGATGCTTATGTCCTTAGATGACAGATTTAATCTCAAGGGCTCCTCATTGAATGCCAGGAGCTTTGGAATTCGTAACGAGGAAGGTCTACGAAGATAAAACATTGATCTGCGTTTCAATAGTGTCATTTTAGTTTTAAGTATATGTCTCTGAGAACTTGGAGGAGCGATATCCCTTGACTCCCTTAATATCGATGGCCTTGTGACTATATAGCAGTTAGGCTCCGAACTTCTTTCAAGGTAACATAACATAAGTAAACCTCAATCTAGCATATCAACGACAAAGCAGGACTAGGAAGACGTAAAGTCAAAGTAAACAAGTTTTCCTATTGGTTGAGTGTAACATGCAATGTCTGTTACTGCCTAGTGGCTAAATTGAAAATCAGGTTGCACAACTGCTTTTTCATTTTAGAGACCTCCACGTACATAGTGAGCTTGCATCCTCACCAGGAGTGGGAACTGTGCCGATTGATGGTGGGGCGAAGGCAAATTTGACCTTTCAACAAAGAGCGTTGGTCCTTGTGTTACTTACTTGATCAACAAAGACATTACCTACAATGTATTATCAGCATTATATCTACACTATGTGAAACTAGTTCTTTAAAAAGATTTTTCGAGAAATTTGCAGCGATGACAAACCTTGTGATTTGCTCAAAAATTCCACCACCGTTACTTATACTGCTGCCAATGAAACTCTTCTTCTTCCTTTCACTTACCGAACCGGTTTAACGTTCTTATCTGATACCTGATATCTTGATAAGGTCAGTCTTCTACTTAAAATGACAGTGTAGTCGTTTCTTTATCCTCTGCGCCTGAAGTTCCCAGCTTTTCAGTGGCCCAAACGCCTTTTCAGTGTAGCGAGTTTTTGTTGTGAACCTTTTTTCTCGCTTCTCAAAATACAGGCGCATGTGTGAGACTCATAAACAGTAGATATACTAAACCTCTTGAATACTCTGCACCGCAAATGTATGATATTCGAAAAGCTACTTACTCGTTGCGGTGGAACGAACCTGATTTGGGCTGAAATCTGGCAACTACCCATGGAGCAATCATGTTGGCAAAGGGAACAAAATTTTGTACCTTTCACTTTCTAAGGTCTTCGGAAAACATGTTTCCACCATTCATTTTTAGCTGTTGCGCAACGAAATATGAACCACAGTTTTCTTAGGACAATGTAGAGAGCGAAAAGTGACTTTAGAAATCAGCTAGCATTGGGTTAGGAGGAGGCTGAAGCTCCCAGCTCCTCACTTCTATCGCCACTGTTGCTATCATTTACATCGTTATTCCAAAGCCCACAAAAACGAAATGGCAAGTGATAAGTTGATATGAATAGCAGCCTAATCGATTGATAGCGGAGCCTAGTCCTTTGTTTATAGAGGAGCCATAGAATCACTGATCTCTAAAATACACTGGATCGGGCATCTTCCGTCTCAACGTGAGGTCAGTCGTTGGACACCAGTTCAGTCCCCATCACACAAACCTTATAAACAGGGCGATCTGTTTAGATCGCCCTGCTTGTAAACAATGTTACGTAACATGGCGGACCTTCCAGCGCTATTTTAACTAATGGGGGTCAGTACTCTTGACTACATTTTTTCGCTGTTTGAAACCATCTTCGATCCAGTATTTTTTTTGGATATCAGTGTATAGAAAATTAAACTTGAAACAGTTGCTGGTTTACGCAAGCGAGAGTTCGTGACTAAAGAATTCACACAGTAACAACTCGTCTTATAATCGTCGACTTCTATCTTTCTAACTAAAACAGCAAACAATCTCGTAACAACTAGATTCTGGATTGTTCCACAGTTCTTCGCACGAAAGTGCTCCAGTGCCCACTCTCGTACAACGACAAAAAAGTTTCACTGCTAAATGCGCGTACACAAGAGGGGATTTCCTTTCCCAACGGGAAAATTGCTGATTGTTGGAAACAAATAAGGTATTAAAGTATACTGTCGTCTCAATCACGGCAAGTGAACTATCAAGAGTTACTAGCTTGTTACAAAGCGGGCTCCGTTAAATATCGAGTAAAAAGACATTATGACCCATGAAGCTAATGATTTTCTTGCTTTGAAAAATAGTAGATGTTTTCTTGTGCTAAGGTGATGAACAACAGCGAATCGGCTGGTAAGAAGGCACGGCTGAACACTGAAAGGGAAAGCGTGTGGTAGCCAGACCTCGAATCCGATAGGAGGAGATCCTAGCAACATCGAAGCTAGCTCGACATAATAAAGGCGCCGCCTCGGGTGGTTAAAGTAGTGGGTTGTAACTTGTTCCTGATAATTGTGCAACAACAGTTTAAATGACGTAAAGTAACAGATACGTTTGCTAAACCATTTAGCCAGACACTAGTACTGAAAATCGTCCGACCTGAAAGATTAAACCTTTCTCTATTGATTTCAAAGATTGGAGAGGACCTAATATACTCCCACTGTTACTATTACTGAAAAGAGCGTAAGTTGTAAATAAACAACAGCATTTACCAACCTTCTTCCAAGGAACGTCCAGGTTGCATAATTCTCTTGTTATTCTCCCTTAACCCATTATCTTTAAACTATGAGCCCCAACGTAAATTATCGTTATCTGCTCTCTATTTCATAGCCTTACCTCCTAGTGTCCTTATCTCGATGCCTACAATTGGCAATACCTCCCTTGTGTGCAGGGAAGCCGATAAACGAAAATTGAATGATATATAACCTATTTCCCACATAATTGGTGTTTATGAATAATACATGTCTGATAGCTCCAAAGACGTTCTTGATAACATTAAAAACCTTGTAAAATTTATCAGGATAACTTCAACGTCTAATAGTTCGCAAATTAAATTTCTGATGGATTTGCTATTAAATTAGCACCATGGAGAGAAGAATGTATGTATCAATAGATGACGTGGTGCAAATTTTGTTTACCTAAAGTTAGACTTCTTAACCAGCCCAAGTCCAGTTAAAGGCCGGCAGGCAACTGTAGGCATTGGTTGCACCAGAGAAGACAAGAAAACAGATACTTTAAATTTATGTACTGTTTGACCATCAGCAATTATTCATGGGTAGCAAATATAAATGCTAGTAATATGTTTTGAAGGGTGCGGGGCCCTGGGCCGAAAAAGTTCGCGGGGGCCCTATTACGTCATAAATTCCAAGAACGTTCAGGTCTACATGATCATACAGCGGAAGTTCCGGAGCATTTTAATCCTTCCAGTGGATACAATTTCGAATTTTCACTTACTTCCATGAGATTAATGTGGGCAGTTAGATTTTTTTTCCTTAGCATTGAGGCGCGGGGCCTTTGGGCATGGCCCGGTCGGCCTCCCCATAAAACCGCCACTATTCACCTATAGTCTGTGTGCCTGGATCTGAAGCACTCCAGTCTGTGTCCTGCCCTCCTCTACCATTTTAGAGGAGCTACCGTATTTCTCAAAATTTACCTTTCAAATAAACAAGCCTAACTTATAAAAGCTGGCTTCCCTTGGGTGCTTAGTGGTAGCCCGGGCGCCAGTGATCACTTCCGACTAGGGGCACACGCCTCTCGTGACACCTGATTACGATATTCAATCTGTTCTCTGCGAGCACTAGAGTCAAAGAGGTCAACACATCTCTGGTTACTCGCCAGCGAGTACAGATGTCATTTTAGTTGTTTTGCACATGTTGTAGAAGCATTAACACGTTATCAGCAAAGCGGAATTGCTTTTCGTCCGAACCGTACACCTCTGGTAGTTAGCTCTGATATTGTCATGGCCAAAATTACAGGTTAGGCCTACTGTTGAAGTGCCGCAGCTCTTCGAATTCTCCATCTTCTGATCTCCCATTTTAAATACCGTATAGAGACTGGTTTCTAATGTCACGTGAATCTGACATTACCATATATAGAAAAACGTAGAAAACCTTTTAACAGTGTACAACACATGTCTTGAAGTTAACTCTGACATTGTTATCGGCAAAAATCCATTTTCTCGGTTTTGGAAATAAATTTTGGCACTCAAAAGCTAGAAAATGATGCCTATGGTGGCATCTTGATATTGAGCGCTTGCTCGCAAGGTGTGCTCGCTAAGGGAAACCACTCGATAAATCGCCTAGTAGATATCAGGCTTTCCAAACGCCCCAGGAACCGAGTCCCAGGTATGGAATTTGCATTCAGGCGTTTAGTCAGTTGTCTGCTTCTAAGCCTGTCTGGGATTTGCTGGCCTCTGTTTTCCGATTAAATTCAACTCTTTGTATGAGCTGATAAGCAGATTATGCCATCTTAAAGAAGTGAGCTACAACTCAAATGACCCCCTAACGAGCGATTGTATTCATCACGGCAAACAAAGCAATAACAAGTAATACGAAACTGCATGTGCACTGCAAAAAGAGTGGTATTTTGGGACTAACAAAAGATTAAAACTACCAATACCTAACCCCTTCTATTCTGTTTGTTGGATTTGTATTATCCTGATAAGAAATGCATTCAGTATTTATTCATCGAAATGAAAGCATAGTCTGACATGAAATTAAGTTAATTCGTTATTTCGTGTGGACTCGACGCAAATCAAATTCTGGTTTCTCAATGCTACCAAACAAATAAAATGGATGTTCATAGGATCGTGCCGGAGCATGTTTCCACAGAAGACAAGGTGCTCATTGGGTTGTATACGAAAGACTGAGATGTTTTAGATATGCATTATCAAAAAAACGGTTCCGAAAATCACTAACAGATGGTGACAGTACGTTTTTGGAGTGTCAAGAGGTGCATCGTATTTATTTTAAAACAAGATATAGATTGAAAAGTTTTAGATCTGAGTTTGCGCAATTGCAACATCTTCCCCGTTGTGCCTTGAACCAGTGCTCTTGACTCACGCGGATATAAACGTTTCCCTGCGTTGCCATGGCTACTCAGTGCTTACATTTCTATATCGGTTTCATTAGTTTCACTGCTTTAGCTGACATTCCTCCTATGACCAATGAAATGTCAACCACGCGCACTTTATTCATTGTGAGAAACGCGGTCTCGGCCAATCAAAACAGTTAAAGATTTTTAGTTTTCGCATCTTCCTCAAAACCTCATGATGGACTTCAACTCGAAAAACAGCAATTTGAAATGGAACTGCACTTCTATCGAGGGCAAGTAAACTGCAGTTTGACACACAGGAACACGTCTAAATCCTATCTCAGGCTTAACCCCTCACACTTCTCAAACTTAAATGTTTGCTGTTTTTGAACTTGCTTTGTTAATGTCGGTCGTTGTTGCATCTCTTGGCACAACGTTTCTTTTGCTCTATCTTCACCATCTCTATATATTGTCTTCTTTTCAGTTCGACAACGCCGAAACGATCTGAGTTTCGCCCATTTTGTAGTTTCTATAAAATCTGTGCTGTTTGATCTTTTGTAGAAGGCATACATTTCTACTACCTCATTTCATTTCAGTTCGAAAACACCGAAACGGTTTGAGTTTCGCCCATTTTGTAGTTTCTATAAAATCTGTGCCGTTTGATCCTTTGTAGAGGGCATACATTTCTACTACCTCCTTTTATTTCAATTCGACAACACCGAAACGATCTGAGCTTCGCCCATTTCGTAGTTTCTATAACATCTGTGCTGTTTGATCTTTTGTAGAAGGCATACATTTCTACTACCTCTTTTCATTTCGTCTTTCCGTATTCATTGGTGCTTTTTATTCGAAACTACTGTATGCATTGGGATCCTTTAGAATCATTAAGTATGTTTGGTTTACAAGCATTCTTTTTCATTCTAACTTGAGTTAAATTATATTGTTTTTCCTTCGTATAAGCTCCACTCCCTTCTCCCTCCTTCATCTGCACACGTAGTATCCCTTCTTCTATAAAAGTAATAACAACCTTTCTCTTCAAAATGTAAACTCAGATATCGATAAGAATTCTCTTTTCTGTTTCCACCACTTGCTTGATATGTCAGGTATACTTCATAGCTGTCTAAAACCTTAACACAAAAACTTCATTTTATATACGACAGTTTTCATAACTGAATGCTACAGTACGCAAGTACTTTTCATTGCAAGTCTATATTATTTCATAGGGGTATAGACTATGGCTCTCTGTAGGATGGATGTTATTCATCGAAAAGCCTATGTATGCACATAGGAGCTCACAAGAGAGCCTTGATGCAACCCTATAATGAGTTTGAATGGCTTTGCAAACCTGGAAAAAGCTCATAGAACTAAGATTTTCTGTTCCAAGTTCTTTCATTCTTCATCATGTACTTATTGGAGTTGGCTTTTCAGGTTTTGTTCCAAAATTCACTTCGTTACATTGTCTATAAACAAACAGCACACATATTTTACAAGTAAATTTAGATATATGCTGGGCTCTGGCACTGCGTTATCACCATAAAATGTCTGTGAACCACAGAATCTAGAAAAAGGCAGTACGAATAAAGTAGTTTTCGCCACTAGCAGATCGGACATTACAACGCTTTTTTTATGGTCTTCCTGAGCCAGCAATCCGAAGCCTATAATACATCCAGAATACAGGTACAAGACTTATTGTCTGAAAGCGTAAGTATGGTCAGGTAATTTTGGAGAATATACACTTTTTACCTTCTAGCCATCATGTAGCTCTTAAACTTCATTTATATACTTTTAAATCTACGTTTTGCTCGAAATATCTCGGAATTTCATGCACTTTCTCGAAAACCAAGGTCTTCATCCACGTACCTTGGAAATGTTTCCGATGGGAAATTTAAGTCCTACGACCGTTTTATAAATCTAGAAACGAGGAGTACTCCCTAGACGAGCATTGGAGACTAATTTGGGCCGAAGACACCCCAGCAAATGGTGATCTTATAACGGACCCCACTCGGAAACTGCCGGTTTTTTCAGACCTGAGGAGAACACTGTGGACAACCGCCAATCGGCTGATAAGCAAGTATGGAAGAACACAGAGTAACCTGTACAGGTGAGGAGTGACGGGCACGCCGGAGTGTTCAAAGTGTGGCGTTGCCTCTCAAGATACCGACCATGTGGTACTACATGTCACAGCAATATATGGGGAATACGCAAAAGTGCGGTAGAGTGGCGAGGCCTACAGGAGATGACTCGAGGAGGTCCGCGTGTAGGTGTGAGCGCCATACGAAACTACTACTAGTCCTACAATTTTAAACCTTTCCCCGTAGCTGTACCACTGCTTGAAAAGGCCGTTTAGTTTGAAGTACATTCTTGCAAGACTATGGGCATGCTTAAATGTAACCTGAAAACCAACCTAATTTTCCGGGCGTGAGGTGAATAAAAACTAGTGAGGCTATCTTCTTTACATAATCGTTGATTCATAAGACAGAGGGCGTATGGTTTATTATAAAAGATATGAGGACAACTTCTTAGATCAGGCTCTATGTAAAAATGTATACCATTTTAACCATGATAGGATAAAATGAGTATGTAGAAAAAAACACAAAAATGACAATAACAAGAAGTAGACTATCTGTTCAGCAAGATATTCTCTTTAGGAAGTCAAGACAAGATATAAAAAACAACTCTTTTATGAAGACTAAGATGTGTCAACTTTCTCATGAAAACTAAGATATTGAAAACAACTCTCTCATTAACACTAAGATACAAAAAACAAACCTTTCTCGTGAAAACTAAGATATAAAAAAAACCTTTCATGAATACTAAGACATAAAAACTCATTTCATGAAGAATAAAATATAAAAATTTCTCATGAAGTCTAAGATATAAAACGTTCTAAATCATTAGACAACTACCACTATTACAACTTGTGTAAAAGAGGCCAGTTCAACACCCGCATCTTTGCCATACATATTCGGAGAGAAGAACAAAAAATCTTTAATAAATTCAATTAACTTTTGCCTCAGGTACTGATGGAATATCGAACATTTCATTGCCACAGCTTACAATTCAGCTATATTTTCCATTAAGCAAAACATAACCTTAGTAGCTGTCCATTTCAATCAACAATGAAAACTGTAAACGTAACCGGTTCTTTCACAACATCAACAACAACAACAACAACAATAGAATCTTGAAGACAATCGTGGCTACAACAGCCCTCTTCATATGGCATGGAAACATACCTTCTCAGCTAGTCAATGGAGTTAACATTTGATTGAAGTACCCAAAAATAGTTCAAAGGCATTAAACTGTATGACGTTCCTCCAACAGCATAATCAGGAAACACCTAAAGAAATCCACGGCTCCGATTTTAGTGCCAAAATGATGTCTATCCTTGATCCATCTGGAGGCTTCCTTCCGATGGTAAAGTATACTCTTCCTCTTTGTTTTGATGCCATTGCAGTATGCTGAAATACGATAAGTAGCAGACGAAAGGCCAGGTAATTCGACATTATTATACATGGCCTGGAACTCTAATAATTATCTGAAAACATCTATTTACGGAAGCCACCGATATCTAAAAATGACTGGATCGAGCTTCCCATTGATTCTAATAGCGACAAAGCGTGTTCACGCATACTAGCCCCAAAAAGTTAAAATAGCACAGTTATAAGCTTGTTTGGTTGGGGCTGAAATGGCTCTCAATAACTGACCTCGGTTTGAGACGGAAAATGCTCAATCCAGTGATTTTTGGAAGTCAATGACGGAAGCCCGTTTCTCCATTACATCAAATCACAATAAACATACCGCAAATGATTGATTAAGTTCGAAGCCATTTTATTCCTGTCCGTTTACTTTGAATCTATCTATCTAAGAATGGAGGTTATTAAACTGTTTGGTAAGAAAGTGTAGTGCATGCTCAAGAGCAACCCTTATAACGGCAGTCCTCTTGTTACAGTCTGTTTAGTTTGGAGAGGAGTTTTTTGTGCTATATTTAAAAACAAACACAACAGCTTTCCTTTAACTTTAGGCCTTATCTATTTGTAAGTATAGTCAAGAAGAGAGGATTTTAAACGATACGTTTTGTGAAAATAGAGAGAATCTCAGTAGCATATCCAGTTGTTTCGGACATTTATCTAACGCATGTTTAAGAGTATTTCTTATATAATGGTGCCTCTTGTTCTTGAAGTAGTCTGGGAAGGAGTTGAGTATTGGAAGTTACGCCCATGACTATTTTTAAGATAATCACTTTTGAACGGAGGGTCAGAATGGCAGAATGGCAGAGTTTTAGAGTTTTAGACTTTCGGAGTATCGGAGTTTAACATAGTACATGAGTTATAGACTTTCAGAGTTCAGAGTTGTATTACTAAATTATGTAAAGAAATATGGAGAACAAAGATGATCTTGTCTTACATAGATTCTAGTTCTGACACGATCTGTTGGTACGATTCAGTACACCTCTTGTCAAGGTCTATTTAGAGATGTAGCGCTCACCAGTGTCATTTCTACAAATTTTTGTCCCAAGTAATCATTTTAGGCGACACATCATAATGGCGTTCAGCAAGTTCTGCCTGGCTGGGCGGAGGGGGCAGTCCTCCAGGTCAAGAGATATGTTTATCTGCTGTACTAAGTTACCTACTACGTACCTAGTTTGGGATGACTGAAAGTTGCATGGAAGGTCTGAAAGGGGTTCCGCCATTCTCGTATGTTCGCTAAAGGGCAGCGTTTCCCTTCGATTTGAAAACCAGATCAAAAAGGCCGTATAGAAGTAGTTCGGCGCTGTTTACCCACGCGTAGTTTATACCACTAACCACAACGAACGTGTGCCTTCCACAAATTGTAGCACCGTGTCTATTCATTTTCTTGCCAGTGTTAGGCTGGCTATGTCGGACGCACGCCTTTCATGTTAGTTGATAGAATCAAGCAGCATATTCTGTCCTGTATTCGCCAAGCATCAGTTCCCAGAAGGAAACAGCCACCTCGGGTTTCTAAAGCCAAAGGCACTTCTAAGCAATCTGACCCTGCCATAGGGCAGCACTTGCTTGAAAACAAAGTATCACACACAAAATGCCAGACGATGAAAAAATAGGTGAATCTGTTCTCGCACTCCCCCCGGGGTGACATCATTGATTGCACTCCATATTACGAGCAGCATCGCACAATCTGTGAAGCTCTTTAAATATCAGAGAAATTTATAGTGTTTTCGACTCTTACGACAATTTTGGATCGTCCTGTCGTGTCACAACAAACTGAAATAGAAAGAAAAACTTTTAGCACTCTCAAAAAAGGTATTACTTGATTTGAAAGGGACCCTTAGTTTAAAAAGTTTATTGAATATTAATTAGAGGTTTTGCATTTCTCTTTAACAACGACAGGAAACCCATCATTGAAATGCGGTCGCATAGTTGGTCACACAGATTCTATTCGAAAGCAACTTCTCTTTTTTCCATTCAGGTATACAACTCCATACTAACATGACTCATAACGTATCCGCAATAAATCCACCGTTAAACGTAAACATCGATGTCGTAAGAAGAGACTCTTCTAACAACGAGACGTTACCAAGGGGGTGCTGAGGTGTTCTGCCCCGAAACTCGATGTCAGCAGGCTTTGTAGTTTTAGTAAACTCATCTATAAAACTTTGCTGTCAACGAAGGCGGCTTAACGTTTGGAATCACGTAGCAATTTAGATTTCTACTGCTTATGGATCAAAGTCGCCAACAGTTAGGTCAGTAAATTTGATACTTACGGTTCCACGATCAGATGATTTCATCATTAGTACGGCACTGAAATGGGTTTAAAAGTGGGGTACTGAGGAGGGTTTAAAAGCAGTTCACTCAATGGAGGTCGGTACCGGCAAATGGGCTTCTAGTTCGCCATAGCTATACACGGCAGTAGCGCTTACTAGAGTATGAATTCCTGGCCACCATTTTTAGAGATAGGAAGATCTTTCGACTTTGCATCTTACTTTTCAAGAATAACGAAATTTAACTTTTGCTGATGTAACTGAGATTTTCTTGGCGGTCTTTCTGAGGAGCTTTTATTGTTTGCCAATCATGATGTCATTATTAATTTCGCTTTTTGTATCATTTACATTTGGATGCTTAATGCCTCGGCTAAAATTGGACGGCCAAAGATTTCGAGACTCAAGTCATTATGCGCGAGTTTAGGGCCAATCATCTTAGTTGTTAGCAACATATAGATACAAGACACATCCTCTACTTTTGTGTACTGATATCGAAAACATGGTCAAGAGGTACATTAGTAAACAAACTAACAATATCGAAAGAACACATCACATCTGACGAATTACTATTTACTATATTGAGGGTAGAGAAATCTCTGACGATGTTGTTAGTTTCTTTAGCAATGTACCTCTTGACCATGTTTTCGATATCAATACACAGGAACTTTACAATGGTAATCTACCAGCCCTAAATATCAGCAAACAGCAATTTACAGAGCTCCTCTACTTTTCTTGTTGCTGAACAAATCACGCATATGGCGCATGCGCGAAAATCGTGGTTAGCAGAAAGCAATGTAATCAGTGCGGTTTTATGCGGCGAAGTATTGCTTGGAGCTTGGATCTTATGTTGTGACTGAATGTAGACATCTGTGTTATAAAGTCTTGAAGGTGAAAAGTCGTGGGACCACGGGGAATCGAACCCACGGTCTCCGCAT
>JAAAKL020007915.1:0-12711 GCA_010016065.2 Carybdea cf. marsupialis auct. non (Linnaeus, 1758)
TGTCTTTTCATTGGGCCTTTTTGGTTAACCATTCAGTTCCACAGACACTGACTTGTCAAAACGTGATATACGTTTTTATGATTTTAAGTATGCAGTTTTCAGTTTATAAAACTTAATAAACATGAATTGCATACGGCGCCAGCGGGGATCAAACCCAGGATCTCCACACCGAAAACGGCAACTGAACCACTACACTAAATAGTGCAATGGTAAAGTTGAAAATCCGGGACGACGACGCGGATTCTCATCATCATCAGCTACCTAATTTGTTCTTTTCTTTATTAGCTTCACTATTGCCATTTTCCGTAGAAAAGTTATCATGCAGAAAAGTATCTCAGAAAGAAGTCTACTCTCTTGTCAATTACGCCTAACGACCGGCACTGCTTAAGGGCTAAGAGAGAAACTATCGGAATCATTTCCAACTCGCAAGATTCTTCCAAATCAGATACATTAAAATCTGGATTTTAAACTTAACCCTATCCAGACTTAGTGATCCAGCTAGGCTTGCGTGTGAGAAGTTTTATACACTGCATTGC
Source organism: Carybdea cf. marsupialis auct. non (Linnaeus, 1758) (assembly GCA_010016065.2). Lineage (NCBI taxonomy): Eukaryota > Metazoa > Cnidaria > Cubozoa > Carybdeida > Carybdeidae > Carybdea > Carybdea cf. marsupialis auct. non (Linnaeus, 1758). The sequence goes on from JAAAKL020007915.1 coordinate 537, forward strand.
AAGCGGTAGTAATTGCAGCAGTGCTTAGAAACCCTTAGCAGGATGTTCGTGATCAACAAAGGTACATGTGCCTTTTGCAAATTTAGGGCTGCTGCTTACGAGTTTTCCCAAGCTAACACGGCGCTTTTAGTGCACATACACGGTGTCGTACCACTCTGTCTAAATGTTGCAACAAGCAAAAGCAAAATAAAGAAACATGAAGAGCAAGGTGTTTAAGTGAAATGCTTGAATCAAGCCGCCGAAAGTTCTCCAAGGCCTTGACCATTAATCACTACCTCTGACCTCGTCTAGCCTTTCCGGTCGTTGACGTGCGTGCTGGCTTTTACGTAAATCCCTGTTGCAACACGCAACTAGCATCATAATCCTGTAAATAAAAAGGAGTTGCATAACAGCATTGGTGAGTAGGTTGCTATCTATTCGCTTAATCCGCTCCAAGGAGTTAGAGAGGTAGACAGTAGAAACATCACTTCAAAAGCTGTTTCTTCAACAAAGAGAACCATTATTATTGATTCTACTGATCGAGTGTCATCTACCAAGACACAATCAGGAGGTAACAGGAGTGAGCACTTCCACAATTAACATCCCAGTTTTCACTATCATCCATAACCTACGCCAAACACCGAAATGTTCATTTTCGGATGCCGTGCATTTATACACTCCTGGATGTACTTTCGTATGATTTCTTTTAGTCATGCATTACTTTTGATGGGGATCATTTAAGAAGTACGGGCGCTCTGTGGCTGGGCCAGGAGTAAAATGAAACCCAAGAATGACTGTCCTGGTAAATTGGCAGTGGCGTTTCATTTTCATCCATGCTATCCATGTCCGGCGAGGTCGGGAATCCAATCACAAATAATACGAGTATTTTTGTTTTCAACTACTTGAATCTTGCTGTACGGCGACTGATCCACAATCTCACTTTCTTGCATGAATTTTAGGACCATTGTTTTTTTCTCAAATATTACCTATAAACTACTCAGCTGATAACTGGATGACAGACAGGCGGACAGACAGGCGGACAGACAGTCTCCTGGCTATGAAGGTATGCATGAACGGTACCATGGTTGCAGGAAGGTAGGCGGGTAAGTAAAATTTGAGTAAAGAGATATAGAATAGGAAACATAGATGGAATCTTACGGGCAATCACTCATCAGTTCATCTCTCTTACAGATATGGCACCCGGAAAGCAGCAAAATTTGTTAACAAGTAGAAAACTACTCACACGATATGAAGTCATACAAGAGAAAAGGTGCCACAGCAACCAAAATTCGCACCACCTATATTAGCAACAGCTGTCGTAGGTCGGTTAGGAAGGTTAAGCAGTAATCGAGTTTATGCTACCAAAACAACTTTTCAGCACTGAGCTATTTCAGCTTGGGCAATGGCGACTTTTTGTTAGATTTTCTACGTGTACTTTTTAAAAGTAAACATAAGAATGTTTACTACTAAAACGTGTTCAGATATTTAAATTATTACAGTCAGAGAGAATACCACACAATGTCAATATGCAATATCCATAGCTAATTAAGTAGGGTGGAGGTATTGGCTGTCCGATATCATAAATGAAGTTTGTGGGTGAATGGACTAAAAATGATGTTTAAGACCATATCATTTCTATAAACAATTGTCAAATAATCAATTGGGGCGATTATGTGCCGGTATATATAATGGAAAACAGCATTCCGTGAAAATTTTTTTTACAAAAGCTGACCCCCAATAGCTATTCCAGCCAGCATTTTAGGGTCAAAAACGTAATCGATTTTAAATGGTAAATATCGGACATCATACAAAACATGGCAATTTACTATCACCATAACTCCTTGAGTATTCTGACAAAAATGTAAGAAGACAAATAAACAAATTACTAAACAATTTAGATGGAAACTTCTTCTATTTCGTCACTCAGATTCGGGAAGAATCCAACATTTCAAATATTTATAAAAAGGCGTATCAAGTTCGAGGATGGTAGAAGCGATGCTGTAAAAACAAGAACTCTGACGAAAAACAGCCAGGTCCGTTTCATCAGTTACTTCTATGTCCATCACCGTAACAAACACGTAACAAAATCCGTCTAGTGAGATACATCGTAAAAAACACATTCAAAAATATGGCAAAGAAAGCAACTGTCGCTAACAATAAGAATCACAGTGATGACACCTCCTGCTGAGCTCCATGTTCGTCAGTAACCGGAGGAACGTTTTCCGAGGAATCCTTTCCCTCTACCAGACCTTCAGCGCTCTCCAAAGCAGCTTGTCCTGGCTGTTCCTCCACATCATCATAGGTAACTTCCGTGAAGCTGTGCCCAATACTAACGTCATCGATAGTGACGTAGCCACTCAAATCTTGCTTCCCTGAATCGTCATAGATTTCAGTCGGTATGTCTTCGAAGGTGGAATTACCTTCTACTTTCTCAGTATCATCAGTGACACTCCCAACGATATCAATGGCTGAATCATCTTGAGCTGCGATGCTGCTTTCGTGCTCATCCACAATCTCATAAAGGGGATTCAATGTCCCCCCGTCGTCTTGGGTAGCGGTGTCGCTCATGACGTCATCAAAGTAAGCAGGAATACCCTAAATTAGGAGATAAGAACGGCACTTGTTATTGCGTGAGTAGCTATAATGATATGTACTGTAATCAAACCAATATCAAAACGCAAGAAATGATGATGTCATCTTTCTTTTAAAACTGAATACGATAGTGACGATCATGAACAGGCTACAGGCGCGTAGCGTAGGTTCTCTAAGCGGGGTCGAAAATGGGAAATGGGCACTCCGCAAGCGAAAATAACCAATAAAAAACTACGCTCTGGTTACCTACTTGAAGTGGTCTGCCAAATAGCCTTTACCTTTTTTACAACTTAATCAGTTTGACTGTCACTTATAAATATAACATATAAATGTAGATGGATAATAAAATATATGGATGTATGTAGATATATAAAGATATATCTGTTCCATGACCCTATATCATATTCTTACGAAACTGGTTTACTGAAAAGTCAAAAAACGTGCTTTTGGCGTATAATCGAATATTGATGAGCACTGGTGAATAATACTAGCTATTTCTGTCCATATATTATAATGCAAAGCGCATATCTTAGTATCAAAATCTTTAATATCGTCTCTGAAACTTTAAAGCACACGTACCGTTTCACTGTAAATGGGATTATCAAATGAAGCTTGGGTAGGCTTCTCCGCTTTCACCTGCAATAAAAACATTATCCAAACATCTTATATTAAAAAAGAAAATAAGAACGTAATATGTAGACTCCGGTCTTAAATTACTGCTATACAATAAACCTCATGAGAGCACAATGTTTCGTTTATGATCCGTAACTTCATTTAAATCCTTGGCCCATCACAGGCGAATACGCCTAAATGATTTCAATACCTGGCAATTTGTAAGATTTTTAGATAAATCCTTGTCGAGTTTGATATAAATCATAAATATGTAGTCAAGTTCACGAAAATATGAGGGTCTTAATTTAATATAGAAAAATTTTACGTATTAGTTTATCTTATCGCCCAATCATGAAGTATGCATATCAATGATCGGAGGTGAAGCAAAATGAGTATTAATTCGTTGCATAAGAAGCAGAATCGTACAAGCTTTATACAAGAGCTGTAACGAAGAACAAAACAAAGTGGAAATCTCACTGTACTACGACAGAACTAAAATATTTGTTATGTCACAGTAATAAGGTGGTCACAGTGACGACCAGCCACGGGTAAACACATGGAATAGACTACTGTAAATCGGAGTGATCTTTCAATGAGCCATGGGAAGCCTGTAAATCTTATTGCGGTTCTTCAACCTCGTTCATTGGACGTTTGTCAGTCTACGTAACAATTTAATCTCGATACGTAAATAACAGCGCTGAAGGTAGCACTCACAGTTAGTGTATTTTCTGGACTGGTTGGAATTTCAAATTTAGGAGAATCTGGAAGCAGCCCGTCAGCACCCTACAATAATGTAAAGATAAAAGAAATAAAAAGTTCAATGAAATAACCTGTGAAAGACTACCTGGGTGTTGTTTCGAACTGTTGTTACAACGTCAAAGAAATTTAGTTACATACAAAAAGGGCGGGGAAGAAGACGACAGTCGTTTTATATGTCTATACAATTATAGCCTTCAATAGTTATCGACTGTTCCTCGAAGGAACCCTCGCTGCATCCGTACTAATCGCTGATACTCATAAAAGTTCTGCGGATCCGAATCCATTTGGCAGTAAACCATCTTATTTACGATATAATTTGGGAAGGACTAGCTTTGAAGTTTTCAAATAGAGATTAACTGACGCTCAAAAATTCTATCTACTTTAAATTCGGAGTTACTCCAACCCCACCAAGGGAAATGTCCCATTTTAGAACTGTTAAGTTCCAGTTTGCATTTGAAGCTAACAACTTTTGAACAATAGAACAAAGTAAAGCAAAACAGGTCTTAGCGGCGACAATGAAATGTGCCTCTCTTTGATCTGGTAGGGAGGCAACTATATCGGATCCAAGATCGCCATGAAAATTACGTTCGCGTAGCTGTGCGAGGAACGTAAAGATTAGTCAAGGTTAGCATACCAGTTGTCCATAGAGGGGGTTTTCAAATGATCCTCCATTAACGCTTAAAACGGAACCAGAAAATGCTGTATCAATAATATCCATGTCCGATACACCAGTACTGGTTGGTTCATTATGGAATTCTTGGCGCTTGAAAGAACTTGATCTAAAAGAATAAATTGTCATAATTAATACACCTTCCCTACCGTGAATGATATCCAAAGTAAGTGCTTTAATCAAGGAAACCACTTGCGTGAGGTTTCCAAAAATCCCTAGCTTAATACTATTTTCTTGAAAGATACTCAAAGAAACCTGTATCCGATAGTGGACCACTTTCAGACGCTATTCATTGGGCTTCCAAGATGCTTTAAATCACAAACTCTCCCAGGAGAATAGTCATGCCTAGCGCATCACTAGTACAAAATATTCTAACGCAGACACGTTATCACCGGAAAAACTCGGGGATGCTCAAGATACCAAAGGAAAATGGCAACTGTGTTACTGCACAGTGAACTGTGGGGGCAATGCGATGAATCATTAACAGGGGAAGTGATCTTCGTGTTTCAACGCTCTTGTTTACAAAAACAATATAATGCGGCATGTGGACAATAATAAAAACAAACAATAGTTTAAAAAGTATTGTCCCTAAATTTATGGTAAAGTAAAATATGAGTTTAATCATACCCTTTTCTTTTTTTCCACAAGAAAATGGCAACAAAAAGAATGAGTGCTATTATTAGGAGTGTAACCACTGTGGAAACCACCACTTTTGAATTCGGGCCTAAAAAAAGACAATAAAGGTTCAAAACAGTTTTCAGCTACATAAATATACTACGTAATTCCACATAAACTCCGAATAAATAAAAAAGTAATATCTCCTTCCCTCCCTACAACTCTGGACCGAGAGCAAAAAGCACATCGATTATTCTGACCAACATTAACCTGTACAAGATGGACTTACATCAAAAATTTTTCCCATGTCCGTTCCAACCCAAAATAAACGGTTTCCTATACCTCATAATCCCTCACAAAACCTCATATTCTTATACCTCATTTTTCTTCTCAATGGATATGGTAAAATATAACACGTTTTATCGATTTTATGGCAACGATATTAAATATCACTTCATGTTGCACAAGAATAGAAATAAAATTTGTTAATCATACGACCTGACCTATAATAACTTTTTACTTGACTGTCAAACACCCGACATACTAAATGAGCAATCATACACCTTCTAAAAGAATAAGAAGTTAGAATGAGCGACGCCTCAGCACCCAATTTCAGATGGCAGCAATCCAAACCAAATAGAACAGCATGACACAAAACTGACTGACCACGTCTGTCTACAACACATTTGTTCTTAAATAAACGGTGTCATGCTTAGAACATAGGACTAACTTTCAACGAGGATGATAAATAATCTTTAAACTTAAATCAGTTATTATTCTATTTTTGTACAAAACACTTCATGAGATACGCATTTCACAGGCATGCCTGACGTTTACGTCAAATGCTACTTAGCAACGTCAGCAGTAAAAAAATGACCAAAGTCATACACGTACACCTATTTTAAAAAACAACCCCAGAACAACAAGGAACAACAGACCAACAAAGATAAAACCCCAACGAAAACCAAGCCTACTAAATTATACAAAATCACTATATCATCATACTTTGAAAAAGCAAGAAGTTTAAAAGTTAAAGGATAATAATGATGAGCATGATAATGATGATAAGAATAATAGTGATGGTGATGATAACAATGATGATGATTTTTTTAAATTTTTTTTTTAAAAAACTCCATTTATTTGATAAGATAATGATAATAATAATGACCAGATACAAATACTTGGGGGTTTTAGAATCACATACAACAGAGTATCACGTAACGAAGGATAAAGTTATAAAACAGTATTTAAGACTTCGTGAGAAAAACTCTTGATGCCAAGTTGAATAATGGGAAATTAAGCATTCTTCTGGTTCACGAGACTTTCTTTCGAATCGAAAACGAGAAACTTCCAAAACTTTTAATGTTCCCGTTTTCTCCTACACTCCGGTTTCTTAGCCCATTTATTAAATGGATAGCGCTTTCCTCGGAATGTTAGCAGCCCCTAATAAAACAGTTTCTGGTAAGGTGTTTAGCCTGCATGTGTAGCTTCTTCAAGTGCATGTGTATGTTCTTTGGGATAGATATTTACTGGTACGGTTAGTATTTCTTGTATTAACTAAATATCTATTCTTCTATTGGAACAAGATCGGACTGACCCAGTGATCTTGGGCTATCATCAAAATCTAGGCGATGGTTAAAATATAGTAAAAGTTTATATACAATGCTAAAATGTATTACTTAAATAAAAAATCTACGCTTACCGGACGAAGATGCTCCAGTGGCCCCTGTAATCACTTTAACGTGTTGTCCTCTGCATATTCCATCTATTGATATGAAACGTAGTTGATGTTATTAATCGTTTGATTATGATAATGCAAACCCAAAAGTGCGTTCCGCGACGAGCAATGTTCTTTTTTTCGAAAGTAATGTGAAACCCTTACTACCATGCTAGCTAATGAAGACAAGACGAGCAAACACGCAGAAAAAAAAGACAACTTATTGTTCGATAGGGGCAGCAAATCAAACTGGGGTAGCGCAAGAACAGTCACTAGACCTGAACAGACGGAAAATTGGAATTTTGGCATTCTTCTCATAGGGTCGACTTGGCATGAAGAATAGAAATCGCAGTTGCCGTTAAATTGAAAAGCCTTTGTGGGGAGTACTATAATTAATAGGTTCGCAAAATATTTCTATTTTGTTTCCTCTCGGCAAATTTAACTGTGGCCTATTTTACATGGCATTATAGTCCCAGTGGGAGTATACTGTTTGGGGCATCGACGCTTAAGGTCGACCACATTTTGATCATTTTAACCAGACAGTGAAAAGACTGTCAGAAATGACGTTGTGTTTGGACAAACTAACCAGCCAAGCACGCGCAAAGCCAGTATAGAGTGATGACGACGATCCGTGCCAGATTTTTAAAACTTCAGTTCTCCTTTACGACACGACAGCCTGTCTAAACCTTCTTTAACAGCATAGATTCTTTGGTAATTTTTGTGGTAGTAAATCACTAAAAAGGGTAGAGTGGTCTCTCTTAAGAGTTGCCAACTTTAAAAATGCGCGTCTGGAACAGAAAAATGTAGCGGCGAATTTAACGGAGAATTTTTCCGAATTGCTTGTCGTCAATAATTCTAAGAGTGTGCAGACGTTTCACACTACACAAACTCTGGGTCCTCTCCGACATCATTCCCCATTTCTGAAGTTGTAATCAATGGGGCACACACGATCGTATACGGACACTTACACTAAAGCAGCTAGCTTCTATTGCACAGTAATTACAACGTTTCGTATGGTAAACATCGGAAAAGTTGTAGGATCGACTGGTTTTAATGAAGGAGTAACCACGTAAAGCGAGTAAAAATCTGTAAGCAACATATAGATAATATACGAAAGGAGCTCAATCGCAGGAATTTTCCTCTGCAACACGCTCTCAGGTGCCCAAATCTTCAATGTGAATGTCAACAAAAACCCCTTATTCGTCTATTTCGCTCCTTTTCGATCTGACACTGATCTTAGCTTTAATTTATCAGTTGATATAAACTAAATGGAAACACCTAACATGCAGTTATATTAAGATTGCTTTGCAATACACACAGGAACGAGCAACCAACACGAAAAGCTCCCCTACCCTGGTACTTGGAACGAACACAAAAACAAACAAGAAACTTAAATACTATATGCACATACCTTTGCTATTTTGCAAGTGAACTCCTACTACCCTTGATGCCTCCACAGACCTCTTCCCTAAATAAACACAAGGCACGGGTACGCATACACAAGAGGCATTTACACAAAGAGGCCACAACACTACAACAATCTATTGAGACACATCAGCATAAAAAAAAATATGATACATCAACAACATCAGAGTGCAGACCAACATGCCGTTACTACGGACATCGCAGACTTCATGTAAGTCACATATGACTATGTCTGAACTATAAACATACGTAAACAAGTGATCTGTATAGCTGTTGCTTCAGCAGAGTGTCTTAGTCATAACCAGGGAGTACAATTTTATGGGTTACTGGATAATAATCACTTTTGACATTGTCAACCAGCAGATGCCAGTTTCTTTAATTGGAAGTTTCAATAGTCAGATGCAAACCTTGCTTCACCTCTACACAATCTAAGAATGCTATTTCAAATGCATACTCCATTAGTCTACACCCATGAACCGGTGTAACTGGCGTTGATAGATTTCCTTCATTTCCCTTCACGTCTTTAAAGGGATTACTGCGTCAAGGAATAAGTAGGGAAAACCAGGTTGTACAGTAAATTACAATCAAGTATCGCCTGTTATCAAGCACTTCTAAATCAAGGATATTCGCTTCGTCAAATACTTGCTGAATGGAAAGTATCCTCAACTTACGTTAACGCAGGTAACCCTTGATGCTATCTTGAATTGAACTTTAATTTGTTGTTACTTATGAATACAAACCAGTTAGAAATTCTATACTTACCACCAAAGGCATCAGTTATCAGTATTTGTATTTGCGTATCATCAATTGGTGATATTTTCAAGCGCACTTCATTGAGACCCTGGAGAGGAAAAAATACAAATTAACGTCAAAATTCAAAGGAGGAAAGTTCGTTAAAAACCCATGCTTCCTGCATAGCACTTGTATGTAAAGCTATAAGTACAGAGAATACACTGTAGCCAGAGAGACGCCTCTGCAGCCATTTCAATATATCCATTCACATAAGGCTAGCAAGACTCTCGTGGGACACAAAGTTGCCAAGGGCCAATTCTATCAAAGTCTGGAAGGCTGTGTTGGGAAATACTTGTGCGATAGATACCTATACTCATATGTGATACGTAAACCGGAATATACTGTTTCGTATGAATAAAGAAGTAAAAGATTAGCAATTCTATCGACTAAAAGCTTGAATGTGCACCAAGTTGTTCGACTTTATTTTCGGCAGGAAATACAGGTTTTATACTTACTGAGTTTCTTACTTTCTCCCTCAATATTTCTTGACACCTTACCAGATTGAATGAATGAGTGATATCAAATCTAACCAAAGCACCTGAGGTAAGCAAAGCAAATAGATGGTAAAAGAACAAAGTTGCAACATAATGTTACTCAATGTTGTTAGCGAATACAGCTTGTCAGAACTTATGTTCGTGGTGGTACACAAGAATAAAACTGCATGAAACAGCGAAAACATTTTAGTACGGTACACCCTTTTTCGTCTGACATCTCTGAAATCTGTCCACATCAAAGAAACAAAACGGTTGCTTTGTAGGGAAAAAGAGTTTGTCATTTCATTGGGCCTACGCGGTTAACCATTCATTTTAACAGACACAGATAGGTCAAAACAACACCAATCTGGCAGTCAGAGTTCTAATTGGCTCCTTTTAAAATACCGTTGGGGTAAGTTTCATTGATTTCTTCTTAATTTTAATTCTGACGAATTTGTACTCTGAGGAGTGTCAGACGAAAAAAGCTTTCGGTACTAAAACGTTTTCGCTGTTTAGTGCAGTTTTAAATGTAAATCAAAAATCTGACTGACAACGTCTCATAGGCCGTAAAATATACTACAATCAGCAAAATGTGCTTGCAAAAAAGTGTTAAATGCTGTTACACGCGTCTGTATATTCAGCAATTATAGAAGCAGTTTCAGAAAGTGGCGGACAGTGTTCTCTCCATCCCCAATAAGCCAAGTAAGAAACATGAAAGACTAGACTACGGCATAAACAGACAGACATTGCGGGGAGAAGCAGACTGGTGAAATAAGAATTATCCTTGGTAAGGACTTCAATACTTAGTGCTCATCTCTACTCTAGAAGGTAACTAAAATGTGCTAAATTTTTCATATATTAAACTCAAAAATTAACACCTACCGCAATGGTCACAGCAGTCACCAATCGGTCTAACTTTTTGCTCACATGATGGTGGTGGGCACTTGAAACTGTCACAGATACTCCCTTGTAACTACGATGATTAACAGAATGCACTTTAGTACGACAGACCCTTTGGGAAGGTTAACATACACACATTTTTAGAGAAGCATTGTTATGATAAATACAGTATTAAACTTCCCTTTTGCCAATCATGCATCTCGCTTGCAACAAGCTACTGCATACTGCTTCTAGATTATGGAAGGATGACTGTATCCAGGCAATACAAGAATATGTGCTGACAAAGCAATAAAAAAGGTCTCAACACCGATTTTAGGCTTTTTTGCTACCGGGGTTATATACAAGCTAATTTGGCAACACCAAATCTGAAGCTATGTCCTTAATTTTCCCTAGATTTGACAAGGTTACCCATTTTCACTAAAATTCTATTGTTAATGAGCCATATGTTAATAGGTATTTGTGCGCATGCGATGAATCGCGGGTTTATCTTTGCGTACTATCTAATGCGCTACGGCGTGCCAATAAAAACTAACAAGAAAAACCATCTTCAGTGGATCAAATGCAATGCTAGTGTTACCAAGCTAATTTAAATTACTGCTTAACTTATAAATATTTGATTAATCAATTTCTGAAAACGACTTTTTCCAAACTTCACGAACAAAATCCTGGATTTTAAATGGCCTTATGATTAAGTTCAACTGACCTTCAGACGCTTAGTTAATGCTCTACCAAGTACTGAAAACATTTAGCTTAATTCCACACCAACATATAGCGACAAACACTATGTACCTTAGAATAACCACATGGACATCCCCAACTTTTGCTGCAGTTGTTCTGCAATGGTGAAATTGTAGCACCATTAGTGAGGGTAAATCTTTTCTTCCCAGCTGCCGAGGATAGGAAGTTATTCAGTTCTTCCTTTCCTTGACTCTAAAATTGAGATACAAAAGTGATTCAACGAGGCTGCAGTATCGTAATATAGGCATATATAGGCCAAATAAAGCGAAACAAGATGCTGCGATGATTTTATTTGTCTTAACATTCTGATTCATGAAACTTTACGAACTTCACATCAAAACAGCATAAACGAGCGTAAATGTTACGAAAATAAATTACCGTTCTACTTAATGATATGTAAAATTATATTTGAAAAAAAAGTGCACATGAAGCACTCAACGATAATCTTTCCTCTTACCTTGCCATTAAGAATAAATGATCCCACGGAAACATCTTTGGACAGCTGGATATGATATGCTCCGCTCTGTGGTAGAGTTTATGAAAAAGGGATGTATAGCAATAGTTTACTGTGAAGAGGTTACCTTTGTCTCAAACAGTTCATTGATAAGAATTGCAATCTATGTATTAAGCTGACAACAACACGTCTAGTATTAAAAATGTACAATTTCTTGCCGCGTATATTAAGTACGCCAACTTTGAAAGAGCTTATCTTTAATACTGCATTAATAAATCAAAATGCATACCACTCACCTCTGGAAAGGTGACTTTGTCTGTCGTACATGGTATTCTATCAGTAAATAAGGAGGCATTACTGTATGGTGAAGGTACACCATCTTCCAATATATCCCAATTTAGCGGATTCAACCAGTTTCTTGCTCTGAAACCAATAAATTCAACAGCCGT